>QLPI01021612.1:0-17232 GCA_003314275.1 Chroogomphus rutilus
ATAAATAAATTAGCTGCTCAAAGAATTCTTCTATCCTACTGTATTTGCTCATAATCTCATCACCCTCTTGGTCCCATCTATTCCCTCTCAGTATCCAAACTCCAATCACTATGAGATTTCATCGATAAACACCTCAATATGGGCTTCATTTGACCCTCACATTCGTCACATGGCACCCCAGTCCTATTCACATGCAAGAAGGATGGCTCCCTGTGACTCTGTGTAGACTTTTGCGGTCTAAACAGAATTACAAAGAAGGACCGTTATCCACTTCCCCTTATTTATGACCTCTTAGACACCCCCAAGAAAGCTCGTATATACACCAAAATTGATCTCCAATACACCTATCATCTCATTCAAATTGCCGAAGGGGACAAATGGAAGACAGCCTTTAGGACTTGTTATGGATCCTTTGAGTGGCTTGTCATGCCGTTCGGTTTATCTAATGCCCCTGCTGCATTTCAGCACTTCATGAATGACATTTTGGCGATCTATTAGACAACTGCACCATTGTCTATTTGGATGACATCCTCATCTATTCCAATGATGAATCCTCGCATATCGAACATGTTCTCAAAGTTCTTCAACGATTATGCAAACACAACCTTTATGCTCAAGAAGACAAATCCTCCTTCCACCAAACATCTGTCAAATACCTCAGATTATCCTATCACCTGATGGTCTTATGATGGTGGAAGACAAAGTCAAGTGCATCACTTAATGGCCCAAGCTGCGAAAAGTCAAAGCCGTCCAATCATTCCTCAGATTTGCAAACTTCTATCGACGATTCATTTTCAACTATTCCTCTATTACAACTCCCCTTACTCGACTCACTCGCAAAGGTCTGGCATGGAACTGGAGTGAGGAGTGTAGAGATGTGTTTAATAAGCTGAAACTGGCATTCACATCTGCCCCCATCTTAACTCATTGGACTCCTGATTTGCCCTTGATTGTGGAGACAGATGTGTCAGATTACGCTTTAGCAGCTATACTCTCTCAACACACCCCAGACAGCAAGCTTCATCCTGTCGCTTTTCATTCCTGAACTTTCACTTCCCCCAAACTCAATTACAATGTTCACAATAAAGAACTGCTCGCAATTTTTGAAGATTTTCAAAAGTGGCATCACTACTTGGAAGGTTCTGCCAACCCTGTCAATGTCATCACAGATCATAAGAACTTGGAGTACTTTTGCATGACCAAGTTGTTGACAAGACATCAAGCTAGGTGGTCAGAATACCTTTCACAGTTTAATCTCACCATTTGTTTCAGACCAGGTCATTTGGGCACTAAGCCTGATTCGCTCACTAGATGATGGGACATCTACCTTAAGGAGGGGATGAGTGACTACACCACCATTAATCCCCAGAACCTTCGACCCATCTTCTCTCAACAGCAGTTGACCATGTCCCTTCAAGCCACGAGCCTTGTCAAACCAGTACTGAGGGCCTCGACTCTTATGGACACCGAGTGCATCCTGAATGACATTAAACATCATCTTCCTTCTGACCCCTTAGCTCAGAAACACCTCACAAATAACGATGACCCAAAGTGGCAGACTAATTCCAATGGTCTGTTACTATTTGATAATCACATCTACGTTCCTGAGGCACAAGACTTACACTTACATATGTTACAACACACGCATGATCACATTCTTTCTGGACACTTCGGAATTAACAAAACCATAGACCTTGTTAGACGCAACTACAATTGGCCTGGCATGAGGTCATTCGTCAAAGACTATTGCAAATCCTGTATGACATGTATGCAGAACAAATCACAACATCATAAGTCCTACGGATTGCTCAAACAACTTCCAGTATCAGAAAAACCCTGGAATTTGATATCCATGGACTTTATCAAACAGCATCCCACGTTCTCAGGATTCACGGCCATCCTAGTCATCGTCGACTGATTTTCCAAACAGTCTATCTTCATTCCCACTTCCATCACCATCACTTCCGCTCAGCTTGCAGAACTCTTCATACTTCATGTATTCTCCAAACATGGCATTCCTTCCCACGTCACTTTAGATAGAGGCTCAGAATTTGTGTCTCACTTCTGGTATTCTCTCGGGAAAGCCCTCGACATGAAGTTGCATTTCACCTCAGGCTATTACCCAGAAGGCAATGGCCAGACCAAGCATACTAATCAGATATTAGAACAGTGTCAAGTCCACGATACCGAGTCCCGGTTCACTCGGCAATACCGACCAACCGACTCTCATCCATATTGTCCCTCACTATCACACGGTCTTGGCTCGGCACATCCAGAAACATTATCTGGACCACCCCTCTCATCCCATCCCCTCTATCCCCTACTATTCTCTCATTTCCCATCCATTCCCTTACCCGTTTTCCTTGGGACACTTATTATTCCTTTATTATTCGGTCGCGGCCCTATTGGTTTATCTTCAGCCATTTTCCATTGTTCTATTCTCGTCCACTCCCTCATTATCTTATTCTCAGCCATATTTCATTATTCTATTCTCCCTTACATTTCTTATTCTATTCTTGATCACTGTGGACAATACCTCCATATGATCTTTCATACCTTATTGTTCTCCATTCCTTATGCCACCCTGTTCCACATCTTGCTTCTTAACCTATATAAGTAGCGGATGTGTATAGATAGTTCCTCACTCTGAATATCAACTTGGTTTGCATCCCCTTGTCTACCTTTTCCTGTCTGAAGTCCTTCACTTGGGTTGACACTCTCAGCACCTTCCCGAGTCTCTCTTCTGTTCAAATCAGTGGCACACACGGAACAGCAGGGTGCAACACACGAGCACGTTGAAGCCTAGCCACCCCAAATGGTCTACAGGACTTGACCGACTCCTTGGCTTTACCGAGTCATAACAGTATATTCAGAGTGATACTACTTTCCGTACCACATCTGTTCTTACAATTATGCCCCCATGTACTAGATCAACAGCCCGCATGGATGACAATCGGCTCACCCCCACAGTAAATCAACGAAGGGAGTATGAAGCCTCTGGCACCCCGCCCCTTCTCATTGGTTACACCTTGCCAGCAGTCGAACTGCGGCACCTCGCCTCCCCCTTCAAGCAAGAACCACACATCGAAGAGGTAGTCGACGACGACATCGAATACACAGACTATGACAATGATGATCAAGAACCCCATCCGGCAGAGGACAAACCCGGTTTGGTACACTATGATGCAGATGCCAAAACCGAGGAACAGCCTCAGCACCACCAACAGGCAAACACACCTGAACCTCCTCACACTCTGGTAGCTGTGCCCCCTCAACCCACGGTTGCACCCCGTCAGCCCATGGCCACACCTCTGCAACCTGCAGCCACACTCCCTCCATCCACGGCTGTACCGCCACAGGCCAGGCAAGCTCCCCGAGCCAGACCAGCCCCACAGGCCAGGCAGGCTCTGCAAGCCAGGCCACCTCCTAGGGCCAGGGCCCCCATAAACCCAGCCAACAATAATGACATTTTGAATGCCATTCTCAAACTTGGCAGAACTGCCTGGAATCACTGACAAGATGGTCAAGCCACCAGAATTCGAGAACCAGAACCCTTCAATGGGACCAACCCAAAGAAGTTAAAGGGTTTCATCTTCCTTTGCAGAAAGAATTTCCACACCTGGCCTAACTCATTCCCCGACGATAGGCAAAAAGTCAACTACATGGTCTCCTACCTGAAAGGAACGGCTCTGGAATGTTTTGAGCCCTATCTGACAGGTAACCCCAATATGGAACCCTGCTGGACCAGCAATTTGGAGCCTTTTATCGATGAGTTACAGATCAATTTTGGCTCTTGGGACGAGAGAGCTGATGCCAAGATGGCTCTCGAAAAGCTAACTATGCAGGACAACCACAAAGCCACTAGGTTTTTTGTGGAATTTTACAGGCTCGTGGCTTTTGTCGACTACAATGACAACACTCTCCTCCAGAAGGCATACACGGCACTACCAAAGCACATCAAAGATGGCCTCATCCATTTCGACAAACCCCGTACACTCAATGAACTGCAAAATTGTGTTCAAAGGATCGACATGAGGTATTGGGAATGAAGGGCTGAACAGTCTGCAGAGGGCAGTAATGAGCCAAAGAAAGATATGAAATTGGACAAGCCTGGCAACAGATCCACCTTGGACAACCGCTAGCAAAATAACAGCCACGATAACAGCAGCAAGGACACCTCTAAGAACAAGGATGGGAAAACACCTCAGCCCAATCCACCCAAGTACACTAAGACCCTTGGCAAAGATGGCAAGCTTCTCCCGACTGAACGACAAAGACGCATGGACAACAATCTGTGTCTCCTCTGTGCCACCAGTAATTACAAAGTCGCCGAATGCCCCAAGGCAACCAAAGCCCGTGTGACTACCACCCCTGACTCCATCTCACAGGCAGCTAATGCCTTAGACGTCAATTCTGAGGACTCAGCAATGGCAACCAAAGACTAGTCTGCCATCCATTAGCCTCTAAGCACACCAAGAGTTGTGTTGACTCAGCAGATGCTAGTAGTGAGGTTTAGATCAATGCTCCTATGTCCCTATATTTTCCTTTAATTTTCCGTCATCTGATTGGATGCCAAATATTCTTGGCAACCCACCTTGATGCTTGATTGTATCAGCATCTGTTCATAGTTACCCCTTTATTTTATTCTCATTTAGAATTCTTTGATCCAGTACTGCTAATTCGGTTATTACTAAATATATAGACATGTCACTAGATCTTCCGTCAGGACAATCTCAGTCTACCTATCCATCTGTCACATCACTAGATCCGTTGGTCGGCAATATTCGGTCACAACTCGCTCACCTGCTATAATCCATTGATTAACAGGGTATTGGGCAGTATTACATTCCATCACACCACTAACGCCTTTAGGTGTGTCCCGATGGCCTCGGTCTAGTTGGCACTTACCACTGCCAAAAAGCCTCACCAGCATCCTGTTCCATCACTGGAAGCTTTGTCAATAGCCCTAGCCAATGCAACTGCCTTGCGCATGCTTGTAAACCAGAATGGCTGGCAAGTTTTTAGCTGGGACCTCTCGGTCAGTGGTGCCACTTGGCACGTTCGGCCAAGGTCTTTTCCATCTGTCCCCATCCGTTCTTGTTTTAACTGCTCCATATATTCGCATTAATATGCTCTTACCACTCCTTTTCCATCCTCTTGGCTCGAGGCCAGCACTCTCTGTAGACAATGGGATGTCTACCTAAAAGGGGGGGGGGTGACTAGGTAGATATACTTCAAACTATGCAACCTCCCCTCTCAAAGATATCCCTCTCCCGAAAACCCCCTTCCATTTACCACTCCCCAGTCCCATCCTGACCTTAATTCTTATCCATCCTGCCCCTATATCATCCCGACTGTCAGGCTCCGGGAAAGCCGAGGTGTCGGACAGGAGTGGCCAAGTCTTGCAGGCTAGAAGTAGTGACTTGGCTTCAACGTGCTCATGTGTTGCGCCCTACTTTCTGTGCGTGCCACTGATCTGGGACAGAAGTGATACCCGGGAGGGTGCCGAGAGTGTCGGCCCAGGTAAAGGACTTTAGACAGGAGGAGGGAGGACAAGAAGGCATAAACCTAGTCGATTTCCAGAACGAAGAACCATCTACATACATTGGCTACTTATATAGGCTAATAAGTGAGATGTGGAACAGAGTGGCACAAGGAATGGAGAACAATAAGGTATGAAGAATCATGTGGAGGTATTGTCCACAATGATCAAGAATAGAACAAAGGAATGTAGGTGAGAATAGAACAATGAAATGTGATCGAGAACAAAAGAGTGAGTGAAAATAGAACAATAGAGAGTGGCCGAACATAAAACAATAGGGCCACTGCCGAGTGACAACAAATAGTGAGTGTCCTGAGGGTAAACAGGCAAGGGGAAGGACAGGGGATAAAAGAATGATAACGAATAGGAGGGTGGGATAGAGATAATGAACCAAATGATGAACCGAATGTACCGAGCTGAGGCCACACACTGGTGAGGGATGATATGGGTAAGGGTTGGTTGGTCGGTACTGCCAAGTAAATCAGAGCATGGTATTGTGGGCTTTACACCGACACTCTATTCCTGACCTCATAATCACACCCACTCCTGAATACATCCCTCTCAAATCCACCATCAAACCTCTCTTTCCTTCAGTTTATCATGACCAGATCTGCCAAAAAAAAAATCCAGCATGTTCACTTGTTCCTTTCTCCTCAACATGCCTTTATTTCTTTCAGTCAAAAAAAAAGTAAAAAATAAAATAAATTTTAAAATAAAATAAGAATTCTATTCTCAGTCATCCTTTAAAGTTTCATCTACTCAACATGCCTTTATTTCTTTCAGTCAAAAAAAAAGTAAAAAATAGAATAAAAAATAAAATAAAATAAGAATTCTATTCTCAGTCATCCTTTAAAGTTTCATATACTACTATCTCCTCATCCCTTTCCTTATCCTCCCCCTTATCCTCTCCATCCTCATCATCTTTCAACTGGTCCTCCATTGAACTCTCACTCCTGTCCAACTCTCCCAGAACTCCTGCAGTACCCAGTACTCCCGAATTCCCATGCCGGTCCTCACCTAACAGCACCATGGCACAACCTATGAAGCATACCCCTTCCACCAAGTAGAGGAGCAATTGATTCACCCTCACCCGCTCTTGGAGCAGGTCCTCCCAGATCTTGGCAGGCCGCCAAGATCCTGACCCTTTGGGCAGTGGAACTTCCACCGTCATCTCCCATCCGCTCGGTTGAATGGCTGCCAGCCACTCACTCGGTCACATCATAACAGCCCTCCTCGGCCTCTTCAACGGCTGCTCCTCCATTTCCATCTCTTCCTGCTTACTCTGCTCCTCCTCACTCTCCCTCTCCAACTCTATCTCTTCCTGGCTCTTAGCCTTGCACTGCCAGGCTGCATTTTACCTGGCCTAGGTTGCAGCATCTGCAAGCCGCCCCTACATTCCTCACCGAGCACGAATCCCCGCGCTCCTTGCAGTGTTCACAAGGAGGATGAAGGGAGGGTGACTACTCCCAGGTCAGCTTCTTTTTGGGCTAAGAATAAAAAATCAACAAAAAAATTAAAATAAAGAGACCTTCACGCACCTTAGCCTCCTTCGGCCTACCCCTCCTATTTGCCCCTTTGCTGGGCCCCACTTCTGTGCTCACACCTCTCTTACGAGTTGCCCTTCTCGGCACTCCTGAGCCTTTGGGACCCCTGGCAGCCTTGATACCCTTGTTCTCGGGTGTCCTGCTCTGCTCCTCCACAGGCTAAGGAGCCTCTGAGTTATTCATCTCCATGGAAGTTTGGTTTCCCGCCCGTTGAACCAATTTGGCCTGTTTCTTCTCGGCTGCCTTAGCAGCTTCCTGGGCCAGACGAGAGATTTCTGTGGCTCTGGCTGCTGTCTTGGATGCTTCCTTAGCAACCTCCTTTGCCTTTTCCACCTCCATTCTTGCCTTTTTGGTAGCTTTCTCATCTGCCTTCTTTTGGGCCTCAGCAGCCTCTTTCACTGCCCATTCTGCCGTTTGCTCCCGCAGATGCTGTCGTTCAAGCCAATTTTGCTTGAGTTGCTCCTTTTCATTGTTGGTTATGGTGCCTATTTTTTCGATTGGTAGATCTTGATGGGAGTATGGATACGGTGTTTTGATGGAGAGCCTGGGAACTTCTCCAAACAATCCATGACATCACATCAGTGCCTGGAACTCTATTTTGAAACTCCGCTTACAGGCTTCATGGGTTCAGCTGCTAGAGGGGGGATACTGTCAAGTCCACGATACTGAGTCCCGGTTTACTCGGCAATACTGACCGACCAACCCTCATCCATATCATCCCTCACTATTACGCAGTCTCGGCTTGGCACATCCGGAAACATTATCTGGACCACCCCTCTCATCCCATCCCCTCTATCCCCTACTATTCTCTCATTTCCCATCCATTCCCTTACCCGTTTTCCTTGGGACACTTATTATTCCTTTATTATTCGGTCGCAGCCCTATTGGTTTATCTTCAGCCGTTTTCCATTGTTCTATTCTCATCCACTCCCTCATTATCTTATTCTCAGCCATATTTCATTATTCTATTCTCCCTTACATTTCTTATTCTATTCTTGATCACTGTGGACAATACCTCCATATGATCTTTCATACCTTATTGTTCTCCATTCCTTATGCCACCCTGTTCCACATCTTGCTTCTTAACCTATATAAGTAGTGGATGTGTGTAGATAGTTCCTCACTCTGAATGTCAACTTGGTTTGCATCCCCTTGTCCACCTTTTTCCTGTCTGAAGTCCTTCACTCGGGTTGACACTCTCAGCACCTTCCCAGGTCTCTCTTCTGTCCAAATCAGTGGCACGCACGGAACAGCAGGGCACAACGCACGAGCACATTGAAGCCTAGCCACCCTGAATGGTCTACAGGACTTGACCGACTCCTTGGCTTTACTGAGTCATAACAAACAGTACCTTTGCATCTATTGCAACTATCAACAAGACAACTGGGCTTCATTATTACCCCTTGCAGAGTTTGCCTATAACAACACTCCTAGTGCCACCACTGGAGTCTCACCTTTCTTTGCCAACAAAGGCTATCATCCTAATTTCACCATTCATCCTGAACATGACCTCGCTTCATCCTGAGCACAAGACTTTGTAGTTGACCTGGACAAATTGCACCAGCAGCTTCGAACCAGTATCCTCAATGCTCAACAAATGTACCAGACCTCAACAGATGCTAAACGACTCCCATCTCCAGACTTTCCTATTGGCAGTCTTGCATTTATCAAAGCTAAATTCCTCAGGACTACCTGTCCCATGAAAAAGCTAGCTGAGAAGTTTTTGGGTCTATTTGAAATCATTGCATGTCCCGGTACTCATTCAGTTACTCTGAAACTCCCAGGCTACATGAACACAGTACATCCTGTATTCCACATTTCAATGCTCGAGCCAGCCTCTCCTAATTCCATTCCTAATCGCATTCAACCACCTCTGCCCCCAGTCATCATAGACGGCGAAACTGAATTCGAGATATCTGAGATCCTCGACTTGAAAATTGATAATTGACATAAGGCATGCAGGTTATTGTACTTAGTGCGGTGGTGTCAAGTACATGTACCGAGCACCCGGTAACTTGGAAATACTGACCGAACAATCAGCCCAATTCCATGTGCAAGTGACCAATCTACATGTATGTCACTTGGTACGTTGGTCTTGGCTCAGCACATTCACCATTCACCATTCCTATTCCTATCCCTCATCCACTCTTCCCCACTCATTATCCACTAATCCCGCCCTGTCCACTCCTTCTTTCTCAACCCGTCCTACTTCGGGACATTTTGCCATTGTTTTATTTTCAGTCATGACCCTATTGTTATATCCGGTCACTCTCTATTATTCTATTCTTGGCCACATTTCTATTATCTTATTTTCATTGTTCTATTCTTGTCCACATTCCTTATTCTATTCTGGATCACTGTGGACAATACTCCCACATGATTCTTCATACCTTATTGTTCTCCATTCCTTATATCACCCTGTTCTACATCTCGCTTCTTAACCTATATAAGTAGCGAATGTATGTAGATAGTTCTTCACTCTGAATATCGACTTGGTTTACCTCCTCTCATCTCCCCTTCTTTAGTCTAAAGTCCCTTACTTGGGCCAACACTCTCAGCACCCTCCCAGGTCTTTCTTCAGTCCAAATTAGTGGCATGCACGGAGGAGCAGGGTGCAACACATGAGCACGTTGAAGCCAAGCCACCTCGAACGGTCTGCAGGACTTGACTGACTCCCATCCGCAATATCAGCATTACCGAGACTTAACAGGTGGGCAGGATACAAAGGCACAGATGAAGAAACTTCATGGCTCCTTGCAACAGAACTCAACCATGTTTCAGAACTCATTCAAGACTTTCACAAGTTGTACCCATCCAAACCTGGACCATTACCCATTCCATACGCACCTTGCAATTTCTCTTCTGATCACTCTCGCTCATTCTGTCATTATCACTCTTCACATTTTCAGTTCCTTCATTCCATCTTCAAGTTCAACAAAAAAAAAACCTCAATTCCGATTCACTCATTCCAACTTGCAATTCAGCTTCTCCTTTCTGTTTTCAAGTTCAACTCTCAGTTCCCATCCATCATTCCTTATTCCAATTCAACTCTCAATTCCGAACCATTCATTCAGTCCACGTTCAAGTTCAATTCAATTCAAAAAAAAAGAAAATACAATTAAAGTCCAAATACTTCTATTCTACAAATATAAGTCTATTTCCCCATCCTCCTCATCAAATGCACTCCTCAGTTGTCCAGAACCCATCACCCAATTCTCCCAAGTACCCCGCACCCTGGGTGGCTCCTGCACCAAGTCTGCACTCATGGACCTCTGATAACCTATCTGTAAGGACAGGTTCCTCACCTCCACTTGCAATTCTTTGTTAGCCATCTGCAGTTCAGCATTCTCATGCTTATTCTCTCTGCCATTTCCTGACAAAGGTTGTCCATGGACTGCTTGAGCTCCACCAGAGCAGCAGTCAATGCGATGACTGAGGAGGGCTCGGGAGGTGCAGGGACCATGGGGGGAGAAGGGGGGATGACTATGGGAGGCGGTGAGGGAAGAGGTGGAGGGGATGGCATAGGTGGTGGTGATGGAGTAGGAGGTGGAGGGGGAGGTGGTGGAAGAGGAGGAGGTGTAGGTGATGACACCATTATGTGCGGTGTCTAGGGAATGGCACAAGTCACCCACGGGTTAAATGTGGGTGACCCGCACCCAACCTATGGGAAACCTGAACCCAACAACCCATGGGTTTTTTCCCAAGGGTTGACAGGTGTCAGGTGCATGCCGCACCTGCACACATGTGGCACATGCACATACGGTGCGTTTGTCACGTTTGTGGTGGCCTGTGCATGTATATCACTTTCGTCGTGTTTGTGGCGGTACGTGCACGTACGTCACTTTCGTCGTGTTTGTGGCAGCATGTGTGCGTACGTTGCTTTCGTCATGTTCATGGAAGTGCATGCACATACGTTGCTTTCGTCGTGTTTGTGGCGGCACATGCACGTATGTCGCTTTCGTCACGTTCATGGCAGCACATGTGCGTACATCGCTTTTGTTGTGTTCATGGCAGCATGTGCATGCACCTCGCTTTTGTTGCATTTTTGCTTTCGTTGCATTTGTGGCAGCGAGTGTGCATATGTCGCTTTCGTTGCATTCGTTGCATTCATCACATTTGTGTCGGCACATGCGTGTACGCCTATATTGTGTTCATGTCAGAGTTGACACCATGGGTTGGGCCTGGGTCACGGGTGCGCACGGCTTGACCCGCACCCAAACCCAAGGCTACCTGACCCGGTGACCCGTGTGGGTTGGCATAACCCGTGCATTTCCCTAGCGGTGTCAGCACTACCATAGGTGGTGAGGGGATGGATGGTTCAGGAGGTGGGGGAGATGGAGGCTGGGGAGTAGGAGTCCCAGGCTGGAAGAGGGGGGTACACACCCTGGGCTGGATCCTCTCCCTTTTCAAAGGTCCTGGCCTATCCGAATTCCAAACTTCATCAGGTGTACCTTCCCTCACTCTTTTCTTCCTTGGACTTCCTTCAACTTCACTGTTCCTCACCTTTCCCTTCCCTTTTCCCTTCCTCTTACTCATACCTCTACCTCACATATTAATGGTACACCCCACTCCCCTCTCACTGCACCATACGTATGCTTCCACATCCAACTCTCTATCCTATTTTCGAAGGCACATGTTACAATGTTGTATGCACTGATCACATGGGATGTCCAACTTACGACCCTCAATTCAAGCCATATCTGCGTTGTGCTCTACCTCTCTTGCATCATGGTAGAAGATGGTCGTGGCTTTGAACTCGTCATTCTGCATCTCTAGACGAGCATACTAAAAAAAAAAATCAGCATCATGTTGAAATTCTGAGCAAAGGGTTGATGAGATTATGAGCAAGTATGCAGTAGGTTTGAGAATTTCTTAGGCAGTCTATTTAATTTTCTCCTCAGTGTAGTCAACCACTATAAGTATATTCAAGAAATATACCTATTTAATTTTCTTACAGAGTAAAAGAAATAAGAAAATCAGTCCGGAAACTATAGAAATATATTATACAACTCACCTCCTCAGTGTAGTCAACCACTGAGGAGGGAAGTATGTGCGAGTGATGTTTCACCCGCACATATACTAGAGCCGGCTCCTGACCCTATCGAAGGTTTGAGCCTGGCTAACGGTCCCTATCCAGGGAGCCGGCCACGCGCGTCGTCTGGTGCATAGGCAAGCGCCCGTAAGTTGCGTACACGTAGATATACAATATCTCCCTCAATATTGAGGGTAAAAATACAAATAAAATACGAAAAAATAGAGAATTAAAAAGCGCACAGAATGGCATCGGAATCGATATAAAAATACAATATATTGAGATTGGTCTCTCAGGGGTGAGATGCATGTTTGCACCCAACAAGGGTCACTCACCTTTGCACTTTTTGAGTGTGACCCTTCGACCCATGGTGCTTGCATATCAATGGTGTCTCTTGCATCCTCTTCAAGCTGTGCAAGGTTGTGTTCGATCATCAATGGCATGGGAGTAGGCATATTGATGGGAGGAGGACGGTTGGTGCTGTTTAAGTACGAGACGATGGGCGAGGTATACATGCCCATAAGCTTGCAGATGTAGGAGGGGTTGATGAATGATTCTTCTTCCATTGGCGATGTCGACGATGTTCACCCCCCAAACTCCCTCACAACTACTCTTATATGCTCTCGCATTTCCAAACTCCAACAGGGCCACCATTCTAGAACTTCATTTCCATGGCCTTGTGGGACTCAGCTGTAAGGGGGGGATACTGTTAGGAACTGTATGCCAGCATGCCCGACTATTCATTTCAGCCCGCTCAGCCCAACTCTGCCTTCACTTGCCTATTCAACTATACGCCCTCAGCCCACAAACTATATGCACCTCATGTATCCATCTTGGCATCACATGCACCTGTCAATACACTCCACTCATTTATGTCAAACTCCATATGCTCGCAATTCCATTTTCACTTCATTTATGTTTAATATCCTTTCATTTACATTCCACTCCACCTTCATTTATTCGCAATTCCGTTCTATCTCTCATATCCAATCTGCTACTACATTCCTTATAAGGTAACTCTATTGGGAATCGGGGTGACATGTCACCCCTCAATGTCATGGAGGGGATCAAGATTGGGACATAGTATTTCTGTTCTTGCTTTTCACAATCCTCAGCTTTCTCATCTATTATAGGAATCTAGTCAACTCCTCGTAAATGTGAAAATAGTTAAAGATCTTGTACATTCAGTAGTTCAGTCTTTAGTCAGATAATTGACTTTGATTTTGACTAAGCTTTCTTCTGTCTTACTATTCCAAAATTAGGGACCAGTGCGATCTGGTGGGCACAACATACAAGTTGAAGCCTTGCCCTATTCTGAACCTCACCATTGTTTACCTTTGGGAGATATTACGTTTAATTACAATTACGTTATTCCTTCACATCGTAACAATGACACATGATACAGCTCTGAAGGAGACCAACTCTATGGTTGTATGGAAGACACCTGTGTGTAAATATTAGTTGATCTAGAGGCCTGGACATATAATCCTTCAACTCTAAATGTCTATTGGCTCAGTGGCTTGCTCAGTATTGGGAAACCACCATTTCTCATACCCTCTGCAAACATCTCAATATACAAAACAAACTGAGAGGCAGTTTCTTCTACTCTCCCTCAGGATTGACTGATATATGCCAGATTATCCCTACTATCACTAGCATGCTTGCTCAATCAAATGTAAACATTGATTTGGCCATACAAGAAGCTCTGAAGAGGAAGCCCAATGTTGCTAATCTTAATAATTTATCTGGGCAATTCTACTCTCTAGTTGTCAATCCTGTTAAGATTGCTGAAGGGATTTATTATATTATCATCATTGATGCCATGGATGAATGTTCAGCACCAGGGATATTAGAAATGTTTATCAAGACCATCCTTGATGGTATGACTAATATTCCACTTAAAGTCTTCATTATGAGCCAACCCTAGAACTGAATCAAAAGTATTTTTCACTCTCATCCTGTTCATGTGTCAGATATGGTGGTATTCATTGAAATATCTTTGCAGAAAGCCACATCTAATTGAACCACCTTCAACACATATGCTGCTCCTCAGCTGTCACATAGCACTGACACATCATGCATTGATAACACCCTTACACTATACTCTCACCATTTTTTTCACAACCTATCGATATCTAGATACCTATTGGAAAAAAACCAATAGGTTGACAGGTTTGGGTTTCTAAAGATTTGGGTTCAAGTTACCAATGGGCTTTCATTCGCAGGCACAGGTCGCACGTCTTGGTATACTTGCCGATGTACCGAGACATGTGGGGCCACCAATATTTTCGGGAGACAAGTTCAAGGGTCTTCCAGCGACTGGGGTGCCCAGCTATCTTAGAGTCGTGGTGGTGGGCTACAATCCGTCGCCAGAGGCCTCCCACATCCGGGACATATGCCTTGCCTCGGAAGGTCAATAGTCCATCGGCCTCTGCCCATTCAGTTGAAACCAACGATCTCTCTCCTGCTTCTCGTAGCTTCCTTACTGCATCCGTCACCTCATCCTCTAGAACCCCTTCACTTAGCACCCTCTTCAGTTCTCGGGCGATTCCCCGCTCTTCTCCCTCCAGTGCCACTCCTTCAAGTGCCCGTATTGTGAACAGCTCAGGCTGAAGCAAGACCAGGTCGCTATTGTCACCTGTTCCTGATCCATGGTCCGACCGACGTGAGAGCGCATCGGACTTCCCCATCATTACTCCTGGCCGGTGCCGCAGATCGAAGTTGAAATGCGAGAGGTAGAGGGACCAATGGGCTTGTCATTGGTTCAACTTTTTCGAAGATCGGAAGTACTCTAGATTCTTATGGTCGGTCCAGATTTCGACTCGGTGCTCAGCGCCCTAAGAAGTGCCTCCACTCTTCCAAGGCCTGGATGATCGCAAGCATCTCCTTGTCATGGATCTCGTAGTTCCTTTCTACTGGGGAGAGGCTTTTGGAGTAAAAGGCAATCGGGTGCCACCTGCCATCCTCGCGTGACTGCTGCGAAAGGACCGCTCCTGTAGCCACATCAGAGCTATCCACTTCTACTCGGTAAGGGCAAGTATCGTCAGCAAATCCAAGGATGGGTGCCATCATGAACTTCGTTTTGAGCCCTGCGAAGGCCGCCTGTTCCACATCTCCCCACCTCCACTTCGTGTCCTTCTTCACAAGTTCGAACAGTGGCCGGGCGTGGTGCGAGAACCTCTCGATGAACCTCTGATAGAAGTTGGCGAAGCCGAGGAAGGCCTAAAGATGAGGATGTCATCCAGGTACACATACACATGTCCTTCCATCACAAGGTCCTGAAAGATGTTGTTCATCATGGTCTGGAATGTCGCAGGGCTGTTGGTGAGGCCAAAGAACATGATAAGGGGCTCGAAGAGCCCTCAGTTTGTGTGGAACACTGTCTTCCACTCGTCTCCTTCCTTGATCCGCAGGTTGTTGAACCCCCATCGCACATCCAACTTTGTGAAGTACTTGGCCCCCCGAAGTTGCGCAATGAGTTCCAAGATGATGGGGAGGGGATATCGGTTCTTCACTGTCATCGCATTGAGTACCCGGTAGTCCTGGACCAGTCAGAGGGAGCCGTCCTTTTTCTTAATGAAGAATACGGGGCTTCCCATAGGGGATTTTGATGGGCAGATGCGACCTGTGTGGAGGTTTTCCTGTAGGAACTTGTCCAGTTCTCGCTGTTTGCTCTGAGAGAGCAGGTATACCTTGCAAGCCAAGAGTTTTGCACCCGGTTCCAGTTAGATTGCATGGTCCCACGTCCTTTGCTCGGGAAGGGAATCAAAGGACTCCTTCTCGAAGAGATCGTTAAAGTCTTGGAGATAGGGTGGGATCGCCCTTTTCTCTTTAGGAGGGGTACTCTGGAGTGCTCGTTCGGCCAGCTGTTGCACGGTTCTGGCTGCTGCGATAGTCCCAATCGGGACATTTAGGGGGGCTACACTCGCGAAAAGGCGATCGTCTGGTTTGAGGAAGGGCACACCATTGTTGGTGCTTTCATAGTCTTCCGACTTGTCAACTGTCATGTTCGGCAAGGGGCCGGTCTGGAGAGCCCGAATCGCCATCTCTTCCCAATGTTCCTTCTGCAACTTGACCCAGCAGGTATGGCATTGGGTGGAGCACCGACTCAGCATGGCCTCTTGCGTATGCCAGTTGACTTCGGGGTTATGATTGCTGAGCCAGAGATAGCCAAGGATCATCTTGTGCTTCCCTAGATTGGTCACGGTGAACATGGCCTGTTCTGAGTGATCTTGGTAGCGTAAGATCACATTGACCACATGTCGGATTGCTCCCCCTTCGTTCGGGGTACCATCAATGTTGTACACTGGCATGGGCCGAGTCAACAGGTGCAAGGTCAATCTCTCTGCAACTGCAAACTCTCGGTCTATGAACAGTCCGGTGGCCCCGCTATCTAGTAGGGCGATTATGCCTTTGACTTTGGCTATGTCGGTAGTCTGTATCTCTACTTTGAGGTTCAGCCAATTTGGCGAGGGGGTGGAGGCCACCACGTATTGTTTTGGGAGACTACATTCCCAATGTTTTAACCTAAGGGGGGGGGGATAGTGGTTTCAGTGAAGTCGGCTCGGGAGTGTCTTTATTGCTTGCAGCTGAGGCGCCATCGTCTGAATACTGGGTTGTATTCTCCATATCAGAGTCTATAGACAGAGCAGCAAAACAATTAAACAAGGGCAGCAAGGGCACATCCTTCACTCGCTGCCTTGGGCAAAATCCCCCGAATCCACTTCTTCAACCCCTTTGGCCTCGTCAGTATCTCGAAGGTCCGCAGACACCATCCAGTACTCTAGCATCTCCTCATGCTCTTCCGTCATCATGAAATGCACATCGTATGCCTGGGGGCAGTCTCGGGCAAAGTGGCCAGCCTTGCCGCATCGTCGGCACATGAGGGGCAGTGGATACCGCCATCTGGTTGAGTCAACGTCCATTGGCGTGGGCCTGGAGGATGGAATTGGGGGAAAGGGGGCCGACGATGTCCTAGGAGGTATGGGTGCAGCTTGTCTAGTCAGGGGTTCGACAAGCCTTTGGCTAGGCTGTGGCACAGAGGTGTGCGATGTGATGAGATTATGAGCAAATTACAGTAGGTTTGAAGAATTTGTAGGCAATCTATGTATTTT
>QLPI01021622.1:0-13181 GCA_003314275.1 Chroogomphus rutilus
ATTATTCATCATCCTTACCTTTTTGGTTAGTCTCCCCCTATCATAGCCCCTAGCCCCTATTCATGCAGCCTCGATGCTGTACCATTTATCCAGAGTTTCTCCATAGTTTTCTCTTTTGTATACTTTGTTCTCGTGCTTTCTCATTCAACTGACATAGCCAACCTCTCGTATCGTTTCGCATCGTTGCTTGGTTTTTGTATATAAAGGCCTCTGGCTCACCTCTATAATAACAAGTTCACAAGTTAAAGCCCCAAGTCAAGTCTCCAAGTCCAAGTCAAGACTAGTCTAGAAACATCTAGACTATTGTATTCAAGTCCAAAGTCAAAGTCCAAGTATTAGTCAGCATGACACATTCGCATCTCATCAGGTCATGTCCCTGTCACATCACATTATAATCACTCACATTCTATTTTCTTTCATATATCACCTCTCACAAGTCACAGAACCTAGTCCAGCTGTGCCGAACGACTGTGCTAGATCCCACCAGAGAAAAGGACCGGTGCATGCAGGCTTTTAGGTATTAATTACCTAGAGCAACTCTACAGCATACCTCACTCCCTTGTTCTTTGTTCTGTGTTGCCCCTTGTACTCTCTTCCCCCCCTTGTCTTTACTCAGCAAAAGTTAGTACAAAGACTAGATACATGTATATAAGACACCAGTCAACTGGACTATTTATCAGTATGAATATCGACTTAATTCTGTGTCGTAGTTTCCGATTCAGTTCTGGTAAACTTTCTGACTTTCCGAAATTAGAGACAGATGATCGAGGAGGGCGCAATACATAAGTTGAAGCCAAGTCCCTGTGACCTTGAACCACTCAAATCACCTAATACCATGAACAGTCTTAGACCCCCCGGTGCTTCCCATCTTTCTGCCCCTTTTCCGATTCCGACCGTGAACCTGTGACCTTTAGTCCCTCCATCTCTGGAGTACAAACCCCCCCTTGGAAACCATTTGGAACCTCCGGAAACCCTTCCGGAAGCCTCTAGCTAAGTGCCGACAGGCAGATTTAACACTTGAACATTGAAACCCCTTTCTTCAAGAACTTTTTTGAGTCCCTTTAGTTCCCCATTTACTGTGGTCATTTTTTGTACCTGGCCTCAGAATAAAGGGTTTGGATTAGATTGGGGAATTATGGTATCTTTCTGTTTTGCATTGCTTGCCTCCATCAGATTTATTCATCTCAAAGGCTTTGAGAGCATCTGGGGCAAGATATCCATGAGCAGAAGACTGATTATGAACAAATAATGTAATGCACCCAGGAAACTGCTGTTCAAAAAATGCAAAATCTGGGCCAATAGTTGTTCTGGATCCCACCATACATTGCCATTTGATCCAGGGTAAATAATTATGCATGCTTCATCAAGAATTTTGCCTTCCTTATTAGTGTAGACAAGGCGACCAGTTTCAGGATTGATATATTCTGATACATGTATAAGTCAGCCTCTTCCTTTTTTTTGCAGAACTGTCTGGCCTAGCTTAAGCCAGAAAATATAGATATGTATGAGTTGTAAAAATTCATTTCATATAATTATAGTAAACCATACCAAGCTGATGATTGTGTTCATTTGCATGGAAACAAGACTCATTTTGAAAGTTAGGAATGATTTCTTTCTCGCCATCCTGTAATATTGGAGGAATTCTTGTAAAATTTCCTTCATCATCCTGGACCCACTTGGCCATTCTTTTCTGGTACTTCTCCATCAGTGGCAAAAATATGTTCTTGCAGTACTCAACCACATCATTGCATTCATGGCCATCCATATAAACCCCTTTTTTAAGAGCCTTGTGGTGTCACCCTAGCTTAATTAACCAACAATGTGAAGTACGAAGACCAATTGGATTTTTTGGAGTGATTGAGAGGCTAGGAAGAATTACTGTGTTTAGTGTGTCTTGAAATGCTTTTGGTGTGACCTGCCCAGCAGTTTGGGAAGAAAGCAATTGCCATGCCAAAATCTGTAGCCGCTCATCAGAAAGAAGTGACCTTATATGAATACCACCATGCTTTTCTTCAGGAAACCATTCAAATATTTGATAGTGCCAAGCAAGAACACAAATTTTTCGAGAAAAGTGAGTTCCAGCTCCTTCATGCCATTGTTGAGCAATTTGTTTACTCACCTCCATTATTCCCAATCCTTTAATCCGTAATGTTGCAAAATTTCTAAGAACCAGTAGTTTATTGGTATCAGATAGGGTGAGCATCTGGTGCTTTTTTGCTAGGTCTTTCTTGATTTGATCTTGTAAAAACTCCCATGAGTTAATCTCCAGTCCACCTGCAACAGCCTCATTAATATCATCTTCTAAATCAGCTTGTATATATAGGCCCAATTCTGAATCCTCTTTACTGGCAGGTGGAATTATGACCTCAACACTTTCTTATCAGATTTGGGTGTTGGTAATATCAGTATTGATGTCATGTTGCACCTCTTTAGGTAAATTTGTATCCAAATATAGCAGCATCAACTCAGGCTTGGATAGCACTTTGACAATTTCAATCGAAGGGGATCATTGTTAGTGGCTAGGTCCAGGTATAGATAAACACCCAAATGCATCAAGGGATTTCTGATTTGCAGTTGCTTTCTTATATCGACGTTGTGTGCAACTGGACTTGCTCATGACATCTGGGCCCTTCTTGTACTTATTTGGCTGACCTGACAATTTATTGTAATTTTTTAATTTACAATCAGGGTTCAATGTGAACATACCATTGCCTTCTCACTGCTTTTTTTCCCTCAACTGAGGTAGCACCCAATCTTCATCCTTTAAGTCATCTCCCTGGTTGACAGCAAAATCAAAGTGCCTTTGTTGAAGATTATCCTTGTTTCATTCTGAATCTGGATCCTCTTCTGAGTCCTCATATTCATAATTGTGTGCTTCAGAGGCTCCTTCAATCTCAGTCTCCTCTCCCTCTAAACCAAAATTCATTCCACCCATGGCACAGTTGTGAAAAATGTTCACAGAAGTTGGCAATTCCTTGTCAGATTCATAATCTGTAGGTGTTGTTGGATGCTCTATATGTTCATCTGCTTTAGTAACCTGATCCTTATTCTGATTTCATAGTCCAGTAATGTTTCATTTGCGTTTTGGATGGCAGCCAGCAGGCATTATGTAGCATCTCAAGGCTGAGTTGTTCTGTATTTGTATTTATTTG
The DNA here is from genome assembly GCA_003314275.1 of Chroogomphus rutilus. Taxonomy (NCBI): domain Eukaryota; kingdom Fungi; phylum Basidiomycota; class Agaricomycetes; order Boletales; family Gomphidiaceae; genus Chroogomphus; species Chroogomphus rutilus. Next base: position 3,153 of record QLPI01021622.1, read on the forward strand.
TTTATGAGTTGGTATATAGTTATTGTTTCACAATTTTACTGGAATCATAGACTACTCAATCATAGGTATTGATTGCATATTTTTCCATATTTTTTTTTTGGGTGTGGCCAAAATTTTGACATGTCTAAAATAAAAATAATGTTAGAAAAAAATTGGCTCGTATCATTGACTTTATTTTGATGTTAGATACTTCTTTTAATGGTCTATTATCAATTTCAATGAGCTGATTTCACTAGAAAATTGGGTTGAAAAAATTTTTTTGGTTAAGTTTGCTTGTCCCATACTGTACTTTAGTAGTATTTCATATTTTTATCCTCTAAATTTTAAAAAAAAAAATAGGAAAATATAGTAAAACAACATTGTTATAATTATGGAGCTGTTAAGAATGTGTTGAAATCTGGACTGACCATAAGAACCTAGAATAGACATAGTTGTAGTTCCTAGTACAGTCACAAAACTGGTCCAATGTTTGGCACTTTTCACTTGCTCCAAATTTTATGAACCAAATAAAAATCTATAAAATCTGAGAATATTCTCACAGATACCCCTGCATCTCACTTTCATTTGGTCTCCTCATGTTTATGTAATAATTTCTATTGGTTGAGATATTGCAATCTTTTGACAGTGACTCATTGGACCAGTTTTGTTACCTTCAAATGTGTAATTACAATCAGAGGTATAGTTAGGTTTGTATGGTTACATGACTTGTGTCAGAGTTATAATTGGGTCATGTGATCACAAATAGTTCAACATTGAACAAATAGACCATAACAATCTTCTTCAACAAACCATGAAATCCCTCTCTCCTGTTCAAGTTAACTATATCCTTTCTCCGCTTGATGCTGGCCATTCCACCTCCCATATTCAACTCTCTACTGGTGTAGGCCATGCCACCATCTTCAGACTTTGCTCTAAGCTATTGGAGGATGCCCATCCAAGCTTTCTCCTGCTAATATTTGACATGCTGTCTACCTTTTCAGCTCTCAAAAGGCTCAAAATGCAGTACAAGTTACCAGGACCCTTCAGGATATCAACAATCCACCTCTCTTCACTCGAACTGTATGCGGGAAGCTGAAAGAAGCTGGATTAAAGGCTGTGGTGAAGAAGAAACAGCCTATACTCTCCTAGAGACACAGGAAGGAAAGGTTAGATTTTGCTGTTGCTTACTAGCATTGGACTGTAGAGGACTGGAAGAGGGTTGTGTGATCAGATGAGACAAAGGTCAATAGGCTAGGGTCAGATGGCAAGAAATGGGCTTGGAAGAAGGCAGGAGAGGGGCTGAGTTATAGGCTGGTTGAGGGAACATTAAAATTTGGTAGGGGTTCTGTGATGGTTTGGGGCTGTATGACATGAGATGGACCAGGATATACTGTCAAGATTGATGAAGGATGGATAGGGATCTCTATGCCCAGATTTTGGAGGAGGATCTTCAGTTTAGTCTGGAGCACTATGGTAAAACTTCTGCTGACATTATTTTTCAACAGGATAATAATCCAAAGCATACCTGCAAAAAGGCCAAGGAATGGTTTGCAAAAAAACCATTTTGAGGTTCTTTCATGGCCAGCATAGTCTCCAGATCTTAATCCAATTGAGCATCTGTGGAGTCATCTGAAGAGGAAGCTTGGAGAGTACACTCAGCCACCAGGAGGGACAATAGAGCTTTGGGAGAGGATACAGGAAGTTTGGGACAAGATAGAGCCTTCAGTGTGTCAGGGATTGATTGAGAGTATGCCTAGGAAGGTTTCAGCAGTGCTGAAGGCAAAGGGGGGATATACCAAATATTAATTATAATGAGTTTTTGATTGTCTAGACAAGAGCAACAAAACTGGTCCAATGAATCACTGTCAAAAAATTGCAATATCTTAACCAATAAAAGTTATTACATAAACATGAGGAGACCAATCAAAAGCTGAAATGCAGGGGTGTCTGTGAGAATATTCTCAGATTTTGTAGACTTTTATTTGGTTTATAAAATTTGGAGCAAGTGAAAAGTGCCAAACATTGGACTGGTTTTGTGAGTTACTATACATCATATTTGTGTCAGAGTTGACACTACAGGTTAGGCTGAGGTCATGAGTGCTCTTGGCTTGACCTGCACCCAAACCCAAGGATACCCAACCCAGTGACCCATGTGGGTTGGCATAACCCATGCATTTCCCTATCTGTGGCCTATAAAAGGGGAGGGCTGTTCTTCTTAGGGAGTCTACCTTTTTTCCTCAATGTCGAGTGTTGAACATGAACCTCAAAGCAGAATATGCAGAAAAGTTCCAGGCTGCTAAAGTGGTATTTGTAGAGCATCTACAGCAGATAAAGGAAGAAGGGGAGAAGAACAGGGAAGAGGCTTGGAAAACAGAAGAGGAGTAGAAGATAATAGAGGAGCAGAAAATGGCAGAGGAGTGGAGGAAGGAGGTGGAGCAAAAGGTGGAGGAAGAGAGGATAGTAGAAGAGCAGAGGAAGGAAAAGGAGTGGAAGGTGGAAGAAGAGTAGATAGTGGAAGAGCAGAGGCAGGAGGAGGAGCAGAAAGCAGAGGAGGAGTAGATAGTAGAAGAAGATAGGACAGCCCTGGCACATATGCTCCAGGCAGAGCTCCAGAGGGCAGAACAGCAAGAGAAGGAGAAGGAGGAGTAGCAGCATTTGGAGGATGCTGGTATCCAAGCAGTCATTGAGGATGGGAATGTCCTCCAAAAAACTACCAGTGAGGGTAGTAGCCCTTTATTATCAAGCAGCATTTCCTTCACATTGGATGTCAACTCTCTACTGCTTATAAGATTCCTGTAGTTAGTGAAACCAATCCTTCTTTGAATTCACTGGTAGCAGGACCTAGTACCTCTATGTAGGAGGTAGAGAAGAAAGGCTGATCCTATAGAAAGGAGCAGGAGGGTATCTTCTAGGCTCAAAAGGCCTTCAACAATCATCTAGTGCACAAGGTATGAGTTTCTGAGAAGGAGGTGAGTCTTGGGTCCATAGAATCTAGCCATTGGAAGCTGACTCAGCAACAGCCTGATCTCTATTATCAGCCTACTGACCAAGGAGACAACTTTACAACATTGGGTAAAAGTGTTGGGTGCAAACTTGCATCTCACCCCTGAGAGAGCAATCTCAATATATTGTAGCATCATGTTGAATTCGGTATCATTCTGTGCGCCTTTGAACACTTTATTTTTCTCAATTTTCTTTGTATTTTTACCCTCATTATTGAGGGAGTTATTTCTATTCTACTATGTACGATACTTACGGGTGCTTGTCCACGCACGACGCGACTAGCGTGGCCAGCTCCCTGGATTTGGAACCGGCAGCCTGGCTCAAACCTTCGATAGGGTCAAGGGCTGGCTGCAAGGTATATGCGGGTGAGACACGACCCGCGCAAAGCCTCCCTCCTCAGTTATTGACCATACTGAGGAGGTGAGTCGTATAATATTATGTACAAAGCCTCAGGGCTAATTCTTCTTTTATTTCTTTTGTAAGATAAATAAATTAGGTATATTTTCGAATATACATCTCAGTTATTGACCATACTGAGGAGATAAATAAATTAGCTGCTCAAAGAATTCTTCTATCCTACTGTATTTGCTCATAATCTCATCAAAAAGGGTCAGTGATCAATATCATAAATGGAGCATCAAGTGTGTCTGGAATTTCCTGATGAAGGCCTGCTTGCCTTGTCAAGAATGCAAGGTAAAGTGAAAAATCCATTTGGTGCTGGTTGTCAGAGGTGCTCCACAAAAAAAGCAGGCTCATGAGGAGACAGAGTTATCCAAGGTGTCTTTGTCAAAGAGGACTAAGCTAGAGATAGTAGTTCCCCCATCAAGAAAGTTGGGTGTGCAGAAATGGTGGCCATGTTGGAGGAGATCCAGGACTGCCTAGTCTGACTTGATGGGCATCATGTCCAGATTATTGATGCCATCAATGACATCAGGGACAAAGTCAAATGGGGTTTGGATACCTGGGAGATAGGGAATACCATACTGGTGGACAGTTAGAGGTTGTACAGTTATGGGAGGATTTGGGGTTTTTGAGAAGAAAAGAGTCAGATACCTAGGGTATGTAGGTCAGGAGGGGAAGATTGGATATCCTGGGTAGATGGGTCTGTTATGAGAACAGATCCAGTACTGGAGCTGAGAAGGAAGGGTAAGGAGATGGAGAGTTTGTTCGATGAGGAGGATCTTAATGACTCTGTGGCAGACTTTGGAGATCCCATAGAATAGTTTTGAGTAATTAGGAATGATTACACAGGTTTTAAAAAAATGGCTCAACCTGTATGATTTGATGGAAGTCAAAAATGTCTTAGTTATGTGATGGTCTGTGTGCAGAAGATGGGGCGTCTCATTTCCTGGGTTACTAATGTCTGGGAGTTGAGGCAGATCTAGAGGGTGTGGTTTTCAGAGTTCTTGATAGTGTTAGTTCCAGGTTCCATCAAGGTCATATTGGGGGAGGCCAGGTCCTAGTTGAAGATTGGCAGGTATTCCAGTAGTGGAGGTCAGACTTTGGTTGTTTTCTGATGGGTTCTGGCTTGTCTGGAGTCTGGAAATTAGGTGAATGTTCATCCTGCTTATTGTCAATGTTTGGGATGTGGGTGTTTTCACAAAAAGGGGGTCTATTTTGTGAAAGGTTAGCTGTTCTTTGGATAGGCTGTGTCAATGCTAGCATAGCTATTAGTTACTTTCCCCCTCTTTAGAGTAGATGTCCCATCAGCTGACTAGGTTACCCTGGTATTGGGGCAAAGGAAGGTAGATAACCATGGTGGCAGTTTGATGATCTGGCAGAGAAGAAACCATATGTTTGTCACTAGGATGGTGGTGAGGCCTTCTGTGGAGATTCAGAGGATATCCTGCAATTCTCAAAAAATTCACAGTTTATTCCATATCAATGGTTCAGTGATAGGTAACAAATAATCAAATGGGTTCTAATCTGTAGAGAAAGGATATAAAGGATTTGGGGTACTGTTTAACTATGAAGCAGCATGGGGTTCAGGTTTGGTCAGAGTTTTCTGGTGCAATGAGTGGTTTTTTGGAGGGTCAGAGCAGCACTGAGTGTAAACTGCAGGCTCAGTAGTACCAAGAATCAGTTAGAGATGGAGATCTGAACAAAATATTACTCAAGCCCTGTTGATCAATGGATCATAGTGGATGAGACAGTGGTGTCCAAGGATTGCTGAGCAACTAGAATCTAGTAGATTTTCAGAGGTCAGAGTTGTTTTTTATTGAAGCGGTCAAAAGCTTAACAGTTGTTTTTCACAATTGTAAGGAAGCTGTTGTGATTTCACAGGGTGATGATGGTATTGAAGGTCTGGTGAAGTTTAGAGAGTCAGGGTTATAAAAAGTGGATGTGTTGGTTTTCTTGCTCTGTAGTTGTGCTGTTGGTCAATGAATCCAACTAGTCCTGGAGTTGCAGGGCTGCACTTTAGTCTTTTGACTCCAAAGCATTTGTAGCTTCAGAAGCCACTTCATTTTCTTCCATTATTGAGGTTGCATGCCCCTTGGTGGCTGTAAAAGAAGACTTTGGGCATTCTTTGGCCATGTGGCCTGTCCTGTTGCAAAAGAGACAGAGGTTTTGTTTGAAGCAGCATTGCCACTCCTGTGGTGTAAGTTTTCTGTCCTTACTGAGTTTGGATAATAGGTCCAGGGTAGTCTTGTTATCACTGGATGGGTTTGTAGGTTGGCCAGTGTTGGCTATCTTATAGCCTGGGTTAGGGGCAGGGTTCAGATTGGTAGGGGCCTTTCCTTTATTGTTGGTGCAGTGACAAGCTCTGATAGAAGTAGACTCTCTAGTGACTTTTGATCAACATTCCCAGTAGCAGGTGTCGAAGGACTGAGACAGGAGGTAGAGTTGAGGTAGGGAGCAGGGCTTCTATACTCTAGCAATTTTGTCCTTAATCCTGTTAGGAAGTCCATTGTAGAACTGGTGATAGAGTACAGCATTACTCCAAAGGACATGGACAGTGAGTCGACTACATATATCATGATACACTGGTTGTCACACATACAGAGGTTCTTGAGGTCTGCTTTAATTTCTCCTTCTGGGTCATGGGGGCTGAAGTTGGTTTTGAGTTTGGAGACAAACTTGTCATAGTTGTAGAGCCAGGATGGCTTGTTGTGAGAAGTGAGAGCTGGTTCAAACCAGTCTAGGGTGGTTCCAGCCAGGTACAACAGCACATAAGCTACCTTGGCATTGTTAGAATCAAAATCATCAGGGCAATCATGGAAATTCAGACTGCACTGTATGAGGAATGCTTGTAGTTTTTTTGAGTCAGACCCATCAAAGGGGTCTGGGTCCCAGACCTTTGTCTGAGGGGCTGACTTCTTGGGGCTAGCTAAGTTGCTTGCCAGCATGGCAATGGCCCTAGCAAGGTTTGGTGAATCATTCAAGTGGTCAGATAGGGCCATGCTTGGTGGCACTGGAGAGGGTGGTGCCAGAGAGGGTAGTGCTAGAGAAGGTGCCAGGGGGTTGTTCTGAGGGATGAGGAACAGGTTGGATAGGGTTAAGCATGGATGTAGGTTCTTGCTTGATACTCTGGATTTGGATAGTAGCTCTGGAGGGGGCACAGGGTTCTGAGGGGTATAGAAACTGGGTCTAGCAGTGGGTGGGTCCCAGGGTACAGATGTGTGGTAAATGGAGGCCTCAGTGATTGTCTGTAGGGCTTCTAAGCATGCACTACATCAATGACATTCAGGAGTGTAAGCTCAAATATACTGTTAGATCTGTATATCAGGTGTTTATTAAAAATATGATTCCGAAATATTCCAAGGGATTCTGTAGGATTCTAGAGAATTTCTGCAAGGGGCTGAGTATTCTATATTTAATGAAAGTTCAAGGGTTGGCAGGTTGGATTGTCATAGGGGCAGATGTAACAAATGGGCAGATGACAAAGCACCAGAGCTTATGTTGAAGATCAACTTGTGTTGAAGACTTGAACGATTGATCATTGGAGGTGTTCACAGTCTGAGGGACTTGGCTTCAACTTATGTATTGCATCCTCCTTGATTGTATGTCCCTAATTTCAGAGAAGTAGAGAATGTGAGTGTGGACTCTAAGTTGGAAAGAAGCCAGAGGTTAAGTCAGAGAGCTAAGATGCAAATTAAGCCAATATTTGAACTAGCAAACAGTCCAGTTGACTGGGGGTTTATATACATCTGTAGACTACCTTGTATTTTCTACTGTCCAGTCAAAAGACAAGGGAAGAGGGAAATACAAGACGATTGGAGAATGAAAGAACAAGGGGAACAGGTTACTCAAGAACCCCAGAGATGCCCACTGTGGAAATGCAGAATCAGAAATATGAGATTGTAGGATTGCAGAATCGTAGAGAGATGGGCAGAAGATTGGTTTCCCAATGGCATAGCTAGGAAATCATCAGAGATGGGTGGGATGGTAGCATGGTCACAAGTTAGATAGATCTAGGGCACAGGCCATAACAACTAGGCTCAACAGGGATTATTCCTCAATGACCCCTGATGGGCATAGATCTCCTGGGCAACTGGCCAAATCTGGTAATAAAGGCAGCCATCCTGGCTCCATGGCTCTCAAATCAGCTTTGTAAGCCTCTAAACATTCTTCAATAGCATCTACATTTGATGTTATCATTTGAATCATTCTGGCCAACTGTCTCCAAGACTTGGGGAGATTCCTCAATAAAGTGGCTGTATTAGTTGAGTCTGGGATGATTTCTCACATACAATTGAGAAGGTCATGGTATGTTTTCATCATATTATTGTATGTTGATACTGATTGATCCTCCTCCATACAATAAATCTTGTATTTGGCCTGAAAAATACTGACTTTACTGGGGTCATATAATTCAAACTTTTTGCACAATGTTTTCCATGCCTCCTCAGCTTTATCAGTATGATTAATAGAGATTTTTAGATGAGGGAAAAATGTTACCAAGATTTGACTATAGGCACAGTTATTTTGGGCATTCCACCCTTTCTTAAACTGAGCCAGCAGCACAGCATCTATATATGGAACTCCAGCGGTGGTAGTTATAAGACTTGGAGCTAATCAGCATTTTGGGTCCATACCAGTAATTATATCATATAATCCCCTGTCCTTTATCATTGCAATGATATCTATCTTCCATGTCATCCAATTCTCTTTCTCAAGCTTTGGTCTGATTTCTCAGAACTTGTGAATATCATCTAAAAAAGGAGTAGGAGCTGAAAGCATAGAAGCAAATATTTTGTGTGGAAGTTGAAATTCTGAATTCTAGTATCTATCTATCTAAATTGACAGAATCCTGTCAGATTAAGAGATTGTATGGATCATAGACATATATGTATACTACATGAAATATAAGCAGAAAACAAATTTTAAGACAGCATATAGGAGATATGCATCATAAATGACATCAGATAACTGAAATATGTTTTACAGAGATTTGGGAAAGAAAAAGATGGTTGAGAATGATAAAGTACATACATATGAGCTTTGAGCCTCAAAAGCAAACATGTTTCATAAGGGCAATGGTTTGCCAGACCTCAGCCAGTCCTATGATACTGCAGCAGCATTGGGCACCTTGCTAGAGTGCATAAACAATCAGCATACTTCTCAAATATAACTCACTACTCAGTGCAATTTCTATATTTTCTTCATACATGTACATAGGTTCCTATGGCAATTAATTACCAGCATCAAGTGCCATATTAACCTATGAAAACTCTCCATACTCTATATTCATCATCATATAGTCATACTGTGACCCTGCATAACACCTTTTCCTCCACTTGGGTGCTTCACCAGGGTAGATACCAGAATGGGAGGGCAATAGGAGTCAAACAAGAGTTGGAAAAATACAGGAAAAATCATGGAAAAATAGAATGATAATCTCCTGATAACATCATCCAAAAAAACAGTCATAAGGTTTAAATATTAGTAAGATCATCAAAGATCGATGAACAACAGTATGTATAAGTTAATATATGCACTGCAAAATAGCTGAATTTGATAGGATGATTTGTGAAATGGTTCAGGAATATTGTCAATTATTGTTTTATTTGATTTATTGGCTCATCTTGAAAAAATGGTGAGTATTTTAAGAATTTGTAAAATTATATTTTGTTCATTCTGATATATAGAACTTCACTAAAACCCCAAAACAGCATCTTTTCAATTGAATATAATGGAGGATTCTAACATGCTTGACCCTGAAAACTTAGCAATGTCTCACCTAGCATCATATTACTTCTATATATGTCTTATTCCATTGGCATATATATAAATCTCAACTCTTGTTATCCACCTTCCTATCCATATAACAACTACTTCCATCACATTACCATATCCAGCTAGCAGAGCCTCATCTCTCTCCAACCTGTGACCACCCTTTGTCATTATAATGGTTCATTGACTCAGAGGATATTAAATGGGTTGAAGAATACTATAAACTCCCAACCAAACCTCAATCCACCCTATTCCTGCTCTGGCAGAAGTGGTACACTGCTCACTGGTCATATAATTTAAGAGACATTCCATTATCCTTGGTATCTGTTAAGTACACATTACAAAGCATCGGTTCACTTGGTCATACCAGTCAAATGCTTAATGTCTAACTCCATGCACAGGTGCCCAAGTCATTTGCAAGTCACATAGTGTGTTGGTTTTGGCTCAGTACATTCATCATTTACATTTTCTTTTATTCATCATCCATTACTCCTACCCTGCTTATTCTTTTATGCTCCATTCTGTTCTCCCTTGGGATGTTTCTATTGTTATATTTTCAGTTATGTTCCTATTGTTTTATGTTCGGTCATGTTCTATTGTTCTATTTTCAGTCATGTTCTATTGTTCTATTCTCAGTCATTGTGACCAATGCTTCACATCTCATTTCCATACCTTATCTCTTTTGCATACATTATGCTACTATGTTACAAGTCTTCTACCTTCAGTTCTTAGACTATATAAGTAGTGCATGGATGTATGTACTTCTTCATTCTGATTATTGACTTTGAAACCCTCTGTCCTCCTGTCTGTCATGTCAAGCGCCGGATTCTGACGGACTTCGGTACTGCCGAGGGGTGTTGTCGAAAGGTCGGG
>QLPI01021625.1:0-10457 GCA_003314275.1 Chroogomphus rutilus
ATCTCCCAAAGGCAAAGCAATGGCAAGGTTCTGAGTGTGGTTTGGCTTCAACTTGTGTGTTGCACCCACCAGACCACACTGGACCCTAATTTCATAATAATGAGGGCTGAAATAAAGACTGAAATAAATAGAGGAAGCTTAGTCTAAAATCTTAGTCAATTTTCTGACTGAAGAGCAGACTACTGAATGTACAAGATCTAATACTACTTGCAAATCTATGAGAGGAGTCGACTAGATTCCTATAATAGATAAGAAAGTCCGAAGATCATAAATGCGAGAACAGAATACTATATCCCAATCTTGATCTCCTCCATGACATTGAGGGGTGACATGTCACCCTGATGTTGAATCTGTGTGTCAGGTGCTTAATATAACACTACCGGTGGGATTCTGTAGGTTTCCAAAAGGTTCTGTAGGGGGGTCGAGATCCAAGGATGTAGGGGGTCGAAGGTTGTAAGGTTGAGGATAAGGACAAAAAGGATAGAAAGTGGACGAAGAAGCACTGGGGACTTAGGGTAGGGTCAGTTGCAGTGTTGAACTTGTACAACTGTCAAGTACACGTACTGAGATTCCGGTAATTTGGCAGTGCCAACCGAGCAGTCAGACTATGTCCACGTATAAGTGCCCACACCACATGCAAATCACTTGGTATGCCGGTCTCAGTTCGGCACATCCACCATCTCTCATTGTGGACAATATCTCCACATGCTTTGCATACCTTATTGTTCCACATTCCTTATTCCACATATCACTTCTTAACCTATATAAGTAGGACATGCATGTACATACTTCCTCATTCTGGGTATCGACTAGCTTAGGCCCCTTGTCTCCTCTTCCCTCTGTAAAGTCCCCTACTCGGGCTGGCACTTTCGGCACCCCCTGAGTACTTTCTCTGTCCCAAATTGGTGGCACGCACGGCAAGTAGGGTGCAACGCACGAGTACGTTGAAGCCAAAGCCACTACTTCTGGCCTGCAGGACTTGGCCATTACCCATCTGCATCCTCAGCATTCCCGAAGCTTGACAATGACTAGTCATTTGGGTGTTCAAAGTCAGAGGGACTTGGCTTCAACTTATGTGTTGCACCCTCCTCGATCATCTGTCCCTAATTTCAGAAAGTCAGAAATGTGTGAGAGACTAAGTCGGGAACTTAGGATGCAAATCAAGTCGATATTCATACTGGTGAATAGTCCAGTCAACTGGGGGTTATATACATGTAGCTACTCCTTGTATTTTCTACTGTCTGGTAAAAAGACAAGGGGAGGGAGGAAATACAAGGGGTCAATAGAAAGAAAGAATAAGGGAGCTAGGTTGAGATGCCTACCACAAGGTGGGAACTGTTACAATGTAAAAGAATGATGTAGTCATAATAAATGTAATATCTCCTGAGGTCAAAGCAATGGCGGGGTTCTGAGTAGGGTTAGGCTTCAACTTGTATATTGCACCCACCAGATTGCACTGGACCCTAATTTCGTAAAAGTGAGAGCAGAAATGAAGTCTAAGAAAGCTTAGTTGAAATCTTAGTCGATTATCTGACTGAAGACTGAACTACTGAATGTACAAGATCTTTATACTACTTTTGAATCTACAAGGAGTCAACTAGATTCCTATAATAGATAAGAAAGTCTGAGGATCGTGAAAAGCGAGAACAGAAATACTATGTCCCAATCTTGATCTCCTCCATGACATTGAGGGGTGACATGTCACCCTGATTCCCAATGGAGTTACCCTATAAGGAATGTAGTAGCAGATCGGATATCAGAGATAGAATGAAATTGCAAATAAGAAAAGTGGAGTGGAACGTAATGAAGAAAGTTTTAAATGTAAATGAAGTGAAAATGGATTTGAAAGTATGTGGGGATTGATGTAAATGAGTGGAGCGTATTGACAGTTGCATGTGGTGCCAAGATGGATACATGAGGTGCATAGAATTTGAGGGCTGAAAGAGCATGTGAGGGTGGAGTTAGGCTGAGTGGGCTGAATTAAATAGTTGGGCATGTGGGTGCAAGCAGTTCCTGATAGTATCCCCCCCCTTATGGCTGAGTCCCACGAGGCCATAGAAATGAAGTTGTAGATGAAGGCCCTGTTGGAGTTTGGAATTGCAAAAGCATATAAGAGTAGCTGCCAGGGATTTTGGGGGTAACCACCATTGACATCACCAATGGAAGAGACCTTTATCAACCCCCTCATATGTCCACAAACTCATGGGCATGTACACCTTACCCATCGTCTCATACCTCAACAGTGCCAACATCCCTCCCCCTGTCAATATGCCTACCCCCTCATTGTTGACCATTGAGTGTAATCATGTGCAACTCAAAAAGGATGTGAGAGATGCCATTGACATGAGAGCACCATGGGTTGAAGGTTTGCACTTAAAAAGTGCAAAGGTGAGTTATCCTTCACTCAGAATTCAATGTGTGCTTATCAGTCCTCCTTTTAGTACACTCATCTTGAAATGCAAAATGATGAGTTTGACCTCAACACTATTTTCTACTGCTGTTAAATCTGCATGTCAGGCATGTAGCTAGATACTTCCGAAAGGGTTTACTTCCGAAAGGGTTTCCGGAGGTCTGAATGGTTTCCGAAAGGGGGTTCGTACTCCGGAGGCAGAAGGACTAGAGGTCATGGGTTCACGGATGGAAATGGAAAAGGGTGGAAAGACAGGAAGCGCCAAGGGTCTAGGACTGTTCTCAGTATTAGGTAATTTGACTAGTCATTTGAGTGGTTCGAGGTCGCAGGGACTTGGCTTCAACTTATGTATTGTGCCCTCCTCAATCATCTGTCCCTAATTTCGGAAAGTTGGAAAGTTTACTGGAACTGAATCGGAAACTATGATGCAGAATTAAGTCAATATTTGTACTGGCAAATAGTCCAGTCAACTGGTGTCTTATATACATGTATCTAGTCCTTGTACTACCTTTTGCCGAGTAAAGACAAGGGGAGGAAAGAGTACAAAGGGCTAATACAGAATGAAGAACAAGGGAGTGAGGTACACGATGATCCTGCACGTCGTTTGTCAAAAGAGCAGAACCTTGGTCTCGGAATCTCAGAGGCTTGGGTTTAAGGAACTTTGGGTTGGTACAACAGAATTTGCGGAAAGTGATTGTTCAGGCTTTGAATGGTTGGAAAGGTCCCGGAAATGGTGCGGGTGGTTGTGGGGATAAATGTGGATTTATTGGTGGCATGGGCCATAACAGTATCCCCCCACTAGGACCGAGCCCTCGAGGTCCTAAGCTTATTCTTGCCGTGAATTGGGTGGAGAAGAGCGTGGGATTATTTTAGGCGTATTGGGACATAATAGGTATTCTTTCCGAGTGCCCGTCCAATGTATATAAGGGGTTTTCTCTCTTTCCTTGAGTTCCTTTTCCTACCCCCACCCATGTCTGGACTGGAGCAGGATATCAAGGCGGAAGTCTCGGAGCAGGTGTGCCCCTTCAAAGCCAAATATGCGGAAAAGATTCACTTGTTGGAGGCAGAAGGGGCGCGGAAACTGGAGGCCACCCGGAAGGTTGGAAAAAATCGGAGGGCTGAAGTCCGAAGGTTGGTGGAGAAGAAAAAGGGGGCAGAATGAAAGAGGAGGAAGGAGGAAGAGGATCGAGCCATGGAGCAGGATACCAAGGCTCTGAAGCTTGACCTCCTGGCTAGTCAGGTGGTTGGAGATCCGGAAGAAGTGCCATCCTGGGGGGGGTTTGTTATCCCATTGGGGTCTGAGGATGGGGATGTTCTACAACAGGAGACCGAGTCCAATGAATCCTCAAGTAGTGGTGTCCCCTCGGATTTAGAGTCCATTTTCTCGCCTACTGGGGACAATCCAGGAGGTGGGAAGGATTTCCCCATTGTGCCCATGGTTGGGACAAGTACTGCTGCGAGGGATGCAGAGAGGGAGGGTTGGAAATGTCACGAGAAGGATGTCCAGATTTTGGGGGTGCAAAGGGCCTATGAAAATCAGGTGGCTCGGGATGCACAGGCAACCAGGAAGGAGGTGGGTCTTGGACCCTTTGAGTCCAGTCGCCGGGCGCTGATTCGACACCATCCTGACCTGTATCCGGTCACCAACCTAGGGATTCCTTCTTTTTTGAGGTCAGAATCCTGCGACAGGTGTCTTAAATGTGGGAAACCCTGTGAGTGGACCATATTGGTCAAGACTTGTGTTCCCTGTTGGGAGAGCAGGGTGAGGTGCGAGGTCGGCAGGGTAGCCGTTGTTACAGGGTTGACCTCTAAAAAAAGGAGGCAGGAGGAAACAGAGGCTCCTGAGGCGTCCTTTTTGAAGAGGACGAAGGTCGAAGTGGTGGTCCCTTCCCTTCTGAAGGTCAGGAGTGCAGCAAATGCGGATATCCTGAGGGAAATCAGGGATGGCATTCTCGCCCTCGGTGCTGACTTAAGGAGGCTGTCAGATGCCTCTGAGATGTGGAACACTATCAAGACGGATGGTTGGAATCGTCCTATAAGCGTGTGGCGGTGCGGTGGTCCAGTCTGAAGTCATTGGGCAGTCGCAGGTTGGTTGACTCTGGCATGTGGTATGGGGAAGGCAGCTTCTAAGAGGGAGAGGTCTCCCAGGGCGGCAGGTCTGGCGTGTGGTACAGGAGATATGACACCCAGGGCAGGGCGGTCTATTGAACTGGTGGACCTGGTGTGTGGTGTGGAGAGTTTGGCACCTGTGACGGGGCATCCCACTGAAGAGGTGGTTCCGGGGGTTGTGGCACTTACAGTGGGGCTGATTCCTGAAGTGGTGGTCCCGGTGCTGGAGTCGAGCGGTGGAGGAGACGTGAAGGGTGTGGATTTGTTCTGTCAGCAGGATCCTTCTGATTTTGATCCGGAGCATTCCTTGTGTTACGGTAATGACTGATAGTGCCTGTTTATATTGTTTTAGAATTAATGGTGTTTTCATGTCAGAGGCTTGGGGGGTCATGGTTGGTGTGGTTATGGTTGTTATGGTGGTCATGGTGGTCATGGTGGTCATGGTGGTCATGGTGGTCATGGTGGTCATGGTGGTCGTGGTGGTCATGGTGGTCGTGGTGGTCATGGTGGTCATGGTGGCCATGGTGGCTGGTCGCCAGATCATCGCTTGGACGGCGGTGGCGTCATCAGGATTCAGAGGTTGTCCTGCAATTTCGAGTCTTGGCTTTGAACCGTGTCAATAGTTCAGTTCGTATTAACATGTTATCAATGGGTTCTAGTCTAAGAGGGAATCTACACATGGTACCGTTTTGTCAAAGGGATGGTATGGGTTCCGCGATGGTCAGGGTTCTTCCTGAGCAGAGTTTTTCGGAGGGTCGGATTGAGCGCTGAGTGAAAACTGTAGGCTCCATGGTATCAAGAATCAGTTGGGACAAAAATCTAAACGAGTAGTACTCAATGCCCTGTCGATCGATGGATCGTAGCGGGTGAGCATATGGTGTCCTAGCAACTAGAATTCTGACAGAGTTTGGAGGGTCGGAGTTGTTTCTGAGGAAACAGGTCGAAGTTTCTCGACGATTGGTCATGGGTGGTCAAGTTCCTAAAAAGGTTGGACACATTGTTTATTTTACTCCATGGGCACTGTTGGTGTTCAATGCAAACAACTAGTGCCAGAGTCGGAGGCCTTGCTTCTTATTCCTTGGTTTTTGAAGCATCCGAGGCTTTGGACTCTTCTCCAACTTCTTCTGTCACGGAGGCTGCACACCCTTTGGTGACTGTGGTGGTGGCTCTTGGGCATTCCTTGGCTGCGTGGCCTGATCTGCCACAGAAGAGGCAGAGGTTTTGTTCGAAGTGGCATTGCCATTCTTGTGGTGTAAGTTTTCCGTCTTTTCCGATTTTGGACGATAGGTCCATGGTAGTCCTGCTGCCACTGGATGGGGTTGCAGGTTGGCCTGGATTGGCCATCTTATTGCCCATATTAGGGGCCGAATACGTGGTCATGGGGGTCCTTCCTCTGTCGTAGGGGTGGTTGAAGTTCCGGGTGGAGGGGGACTCTCTGGTGATTTCTGATTGTCGCTCCCAGTAGCAGGCGTTGATGGATTGGGATAGGAGGTGGAGTTGGAGCAGGGAGTGGGGTTTTCCTACTCTGGAGATCTCATCCTTGATCCTACTGGGAAGTCCATTGTAGAACTGGCGACGAAGTGCGGTGTCACCCCAGTAGACGTGGGTGGCTAGTTGATTGAATTCAACTACATATTTCGTGATGCACTGGTTATCGCATATGCGGAAGTTCTTGAGGTCTGCTTCGGCCTCTCCTTCTGGGTCGTGGGGGCCAAAGTTGGTTTTAAGTTCACTAATAAACTCTGCATAGTTATAGAGCCAGTCTGGCTTGTCGGGGGCTGAAAGGGCTGGTTCAAACCAGTCCAGGGCGGTACCAGTCAGGTACAACAATACATAGGTTACCTTGGCGCTGTCGGTATCGAAAGCGTCAGGGTGGTCATGGAAGTTCAGACTATACTGCACTAGGAAGGCTTGTAGTTTCCTTGAATCAGATCCATCAAAGGTATCCAGATCCCAGACCTTGGTGGCATGGGGGGCTAATCTTCTGGGGCTGGCTAAGTTACTTGCCAGCATAACGAGGGCCTGAGTGAGATCGGGCACAACGTTGGGTCCTAAGATAGGGGCCCCTCCTGGATGTGCAGGAGGCAGTGGTGCTGCAGCGGGTGGTGCAACATGGGGCTGGATGACAGGGGGTGGTGCAGCAGGCATGTGAAAGGCAACAAATTCCCACAGTGATGTGTTGTTTCAACTGGGCCAAAAGGCCACTATGCCAGGTTATCTGGCATTAGTCTGTGGGCACTATTTAAACAGCAACTTGTTACATGTATTCACCAACCATTGCAATGGTATGTAACAGTACCTTCCCCTTAGGTACCGAGCCCTCGAGGTGCCACAGTGATGATATCTTAACAGGTTTCCCAGGCCTGTCTGTAGCTTCCCCCAAGCACTCTAATTACTGTTTGACATAGCAGACCCCCATGATGTCATGGACCATCATGTAAGCCAGGGTTCCTGGGGTCCAAGTGATTGCAACAACCCTCTAAATTATTGCGCACACAGGGATTTGAACCGCTGACCTTTGGTCAACCTTGCATACTGTGAAAGGCAACAAATTCCCACAGTGATGTGTTGTTTCAACTGGGTCAAAAGGCCACTATGCCAGGTTATCTGGCATTAGTCTGTGGGCACTATTTAAACAGCAACTTGTTACATGTATTCACCAACCATTGCAATGGTATGTAACAAGGCAGAGGTGTGACAGGTGGTGGTGCAACGAGTGATGGTACGATGGGCGGTGGTGCAATGAGCGGAGGTGCGAAGGGTGGTGGTATGTAGGGGGGAGATGCGAAAGGGGGTGGTGCCGATGAAGTTGATGGCACTGCTGAGGATGGTCCTAAACTGGATGGCATCTCTGAGGGCAATGGTTGCTGAGTCGCCGGGGGGTGGTTCACGAGGAACAGATTAGTCATATTCGAACGTGGGTGTATATCTGTGCTTGAGAATCCGGAGTCAGATGAAGGTTCCGGAGGGTGTGCTGGGGTCTTGTCAAGTCCATGTACTGAGCTCCAATTTACTCAGTACTATCGACCAACCAACTGACCTTTACCCATGCTATCCTCACTACCACCCGGTCTCGGCTCGGTACATCTGGTACATTGTATAGACTACCTCTCCCACCTATCCCTTCCACCTCTCACTATTCTCTCATGTCACGTCCATTCCCTTACCTGTCCTCCCCCGGGACACTTGATATTCACTTATTATTTCGGTCACGGCCCTATTGTTTTATTTTCAGCCGTCCTCCATTGTTCTATTCTCATCCACTCCTTCATTATTTTATTCTCAGCCATACTCTATTATTCTATTCTCGCCTACATTCTTTATTCTATTCTTGATTACTGTGAACAATACCTCCACATGGTTTTTCATACCTTATTGTTTTCCATTCCCTATACCACCCCGTTCCACATCTTGCTTCTTAACCCATATAAGTAGCGGATGTATGTAGATAGTTCCTCACTCAGAATATCAGCTTGGCTCAGACCCTCTCATCCACTTTTCCCCTGTTCAAGACCTTCACTCAAAGCCGATGCCCTTGGCACCCTCACAAGCATTGCTCCTGTCCAAATCAGTGGCACACATGGAACAGCAGGGTGTAACACACGAGCACGTTGAAGCCTAGCCACCCCGAAACGGTCTGCAGGACTTGACCTAACCCTCGGTCTTACCGAGTCGTAACAGTATATTCTGAGTGACACTGCTTTCTGTGCCACCTCCATTCTTACGATCATGCCCCCACGTACTAGATCTATAGCCCATATGGATGACAATCGGCTCACCCCCACAGTAAATCAATGAAGGGAGTGTGAAGCCTCCGGAACCCTGTCCCTTCTCATTGGCTATACTTTGCCGACAATAGAGCTGCGGTGTCTCACCTCCCCCTTTGAGCAGGAACCACGCATTGAAGAGGTTGACGACGACGACATTGAATACACAGATTACAACAATAACGATCAAGAGCCCCATCCGGCAGAGGATGAACCTGGTTCAGTACATTATGATGCAGATGCTGAAACCGAGGAACATCCTCAGCACCACCGACAGGCAAACATGCCTGAACCTCCCTGCACTCCGATAGCTGTGCCTCCCCAACCTGCGGTTGCACCCCGTCAGCCCATGGCCGTACCTCCACAATCCACGGCCACACCCCCTCCATCCACGGCTGTACCGCCACAGGCCAGGCATGCTCCCCAAGCCAGACAGGCCCCACAGGCCAGGCAGGCACCGCAAGCCGGACCACTTCCTAGGGCCAGGGCCCCCATAAACCTGGCCAACAATAATGATCTTTTGAACGCCAACTCAGCAGAACCACCTGGAATCACCGACAAGACGGTCAAGCCACCAGAATTCGAGAACCAGAACTTCGATGGGACTGACCCAAAGAAGTTAAAAGGCTTCATCTTCCTTTGCAGAATGAACTTCCACACCTGGCCTAACTTGTTCCCCGACGATAGGCAAAAAGTCAACTACATGGTCTCCTACCTGAAAGGAATGGCTCTGGAATGTTTTGAGCCTTACCTGATGGGTAACCCCAATACGGAACCCCACTGGACCAGCAATCTGGAGCTTTTTATCGATGAGTTACAGATCAACTTCGGCTCTTGGGATGAGAGAGCCAATGCTGAGATGGCCCTCGAAAAGCTAACTATGCAGGACAACCACAAAGCCACTAGGTTTTTTGTGGAATTTTACAGGCTCGCAGCTTTTGTCAACTACAACGACAATGCTCTCCTCCACAAGGCATACACGGCACTGCCGAAACGCATCAAAGATGGCCTCATCCATTTTGACAAACCTCGTACACTCGATGAACTTTGAAACCGTGTTCAAAGGATCGACATGAAGTATTGGGAACGAAAGGCTGAACAGTCTGCAGAGGGTAGCAATGAGCCGAAGAAAGATATAAGATCAGACAAGCCTGGCAGCAGATCCACCTCGGACAATTGCCAGCAACATAACAGCAACGATAACGGCAGCAAGGATACGTCTAAGAACAAAGACAGGAAAATGCCCCAGCCAAACCCACCCGAGTACACTAAGACCCTCGAAAAAGATGGCAAACTTCTCCCGACTGAACGACAAAGATGCATGGACAACAACCTGTGTCTCCTCTGTGCTGCCAGTAATCACAAAGTTGCCAAATGCCCTAAGGCAACCAAAGCCTGTGCAACCACAACTCCCGACTCCGTCTCACAGGCATCTGATGCCTCGGATGTCAATGCTGAGGATTCAGCAACGGCGACCGAAGACTAGTCTGCTATCTGCTAAGCCTCTGAGCACACCGAGAGTTGCATTGACTTGGCAGATGCTAGTAGAGAGGGTTAGATTAATGCTCCTATGTCCCTGCATTTTCTTTTAATTTTCCATCATCTAATTAGGGGCCAAATGTTCTTGGCAACCCACCTTGCATGCTTGATTGTATCAGCATCCATTCATAGTTACCTGTTTTATTTATTCTCCTTTAGAGTTCTCAATCCAGTACTGCTAAAATTCGGTTATCACTGAATATATAGACATGTCTACTAGATCTCCCGTCAGGACCACCCCCATCCACTATCCGTCTGTCACATCACTAGATCCATCGGTCGGCAAAATTCGGTCACAACTCACTCACCCGCTATAATCCATTGATTAACAGGGTATTGGGCAGTATTATGTTCCGTCATGCCACTAACACCTTTAGGTGTGTCCCAATGGCCTCAGTCCAGTCGGCACTTGCCACTGTTCCAAAAGCCTCACCCAGGATCCTGTTCCATCCCTGGAAGCTCTGCCAATAGCCCTAGTCAATGCAACTGCCTCGTGCATGCTTGTATACTAGAACGGTGTCAGGCACCGGACATACTGACAGGCTTTGGGAAAGCCGAAGGGGTCGGATGGGTCAAGGCCAAGTCCTGCAGGCTAGAAGTAGTGGCATGGCTTCAACGTGCTCGTGCGTTGC
>QLPI01021636.1:0-14054 GCA_003314275.1 Chroogomphus rutilus
AAACCTATATAAGTAGCCAATGTATGTAGATGGTTCTTCGTTCTGGAAATCAACTAGGTTTATGCCTTCTTGTCCTCCCTCCTCCTGTCTGAAGTCCTTTACTCGGGCTGACACTCTCGGCACTCTCCCGGGTATCTCTTCTGTCCCAAATCAGTAGCACGCACGGAAAGTAGGGCACAACACATGAGCACATTGAAGCCAAGCCACTATGACCGGGCTACAGGACTTGGCCGCTTCCCACCAGTATCGTGAAGCCAGCACTATTACTATAATGCTCGGCCCACACATCGTCGGCAATTCCGGTGCCTGACAGCCCAAGTGGAGGACTTCTAAACAGAGGGAGGAGAGCAGGAAGGTGTAAACCTAGTTGATACTCAGACTGAGGAACTATGTACATGCATTCACTACTTATATAGGCTAAGAGGCAGAATGTAGAATAAGGGTGGCATAAGACATAGAGAAAAGAATAAGATATGGAGAGCATGTGGATGTATTGTCCACAGTGATCTAGAATAGAACAATACGATGTAAACGAGAATAAGACAATGAGATATGACCAATAATAAATGAGTAGGAGTGTAAGGGAAAATAGAACAATAGAGGGTGGCTGAATATAAAACAATAGGGCTGCAACAGAGTGATAAATGAATAGTGAATGTTCCAAGGGTAAACGGGCAAAGGAAAGGATGGGGAATAGAAGAATTATAAAGAATAGGAGGGTGGGGTAGAGAAAGTGAACCAAATAATGTACCGAATGTACCGAGCTGAGACCGTGTACTAGTAAGGGATGATATGGGTAAGGGTTGGTTGGTTGGTATTGCTGAGTGAACCAGAGCTTGGTATTGTGGACTTGACAGTATCCCCCCTCTAGTGGCTAAACCCATAAAGCCAATAGGCAGTGTGAGGTTCACAAGTACAGGTGGGGGATGGAGGAGGTGGCTGTCTTGTAAGATGGAGGGGGGCCGTGAAGAGATAAGGGTAGTAGAGGCCCCCTAGGCTGAGTGGTGCTTTATTGTTTTGACAGCCTGTAAGACAAAAAAGGCTCCATTGGGAGTCAGTGGGTTGGGTTGGCTGATTCTAAGGACTGTGTGTGTGGTGTAGGTTGGTGACCTTGCCTGAGTGGTTTTCATCTAGGCAGAATGTTTGGGCAGCGTCAACAGGTGGGATCAGCTGGGAAGATAGGCCGACTTGGGTTCAAGGTGGTTTAGGAGAGGGTGTAGTAGGATGGAGGAAAATGGGGAATAAAAAGAAAAAGGAACGAATTTAGGTAGAGACCAAATGAGAAATGGATTAAAAGAGAAAAAGGGGAAAATGGTAGGAGAAAGGAGGCATGTAGGAACCCTTAATTGGGTTCTAGAGGCCACAGGCCTGGCTTATCAGGGTAGGCAAGGTGGAATTCTGCTACAATCTTGGGAGTGTTACCAAGTTCAGTTGCTAGTAACCAAGACATTTCATCTTCAGTTCCTTCATAACCCATCCAATGGACAAGGTAGAGGAGAGGGCAAGGCCTGTGTCTTCGGTCGGTTTTTGAGTCAAGGATTTCGGCTATTTCGTACTCGATTTCCCCATTGATTTTGACTGGGGAAGGTGGAGGTTGAACTCAATTGGGTATGGTATTGGGGGTAGAGGGTTCGAGCATTAAAACATGGAAGACCAGGTGTATTGCTCACATAGAGTTGGGTAGACAGAGAGTATAGAAATGGGTACCAACTCGAGCTATTACCTCAAAGGGGCTGAGATATTTCTCTGCCAGTTTCTTGGAGGGTCGAGTGGTAAGGAAAAACTGAGCTTTAACAAACACTGAGAATCTGACCAGGAATTCAGGAGTGGCAAGTCTCTGGGAGTCTGCCGAGACTTGATATCGTGATTGAGTGTGACTGATTTGTTCTTTCAGAGCTTCATGGAGTTGGGTTAGATCTACGGCAAATTTGTGCACTCAAGAGGAGGCGAGATCACGTTCAGGATGTATGGTGAGGTTCGGGTGATGTCCCTTGTTGGTGAAGAAGGGAGAGATGCCCATGGTAGCATTTGGAGCATTATTGTAAGCGAATTCAGCTAGTGGCAACAGTTCAGAGCAGTTGTCCTGGTTGTCAGGAACCGTACGCCGGCAAGCCGACTATTCAATTCAGCCCACTCAGCCCAACTCCGCTCTCGCTCGCTATTCACATTACGCCCTCAGCCCATGGACTATATGCACCTCATGCATCCATCTTGGCGTCACGTGCTCCTGTCAAATCACTCCACTCATTTATGTCACATTCCACATGCTCGCTTTTCCATTCCGTTCTCATTTACGTTTAATATCTGTCATTACGTTTCATCTCATTTTCATCTGTTCGCAATTCCGTTCACTCCTTTATATCCGAATCTGCTATTACGTCCTTAGGGTAACTTCGTTGGGAATCTGAGTGACACATCACTCAACAATGTCACGGAGGAGATCATTATTGGGACGTAGTATTTCTGTTCTTCGCTTTTCACGTTCCTCGGCTTTCTCATTCTATTATAGGAATCTATTCGACTCCTAATAGATTAGAAAGTAGTATAAAAGCTCTTGTACTATTAGTTCAGTCTTCAGTCAGAAAATCAATCTTGATTTTGACTAAGATCCTCTGTTCACTTCTGTTTCTTCTGTCTCTCTTCGCTATTACAAAATTTGGGGACCATACGATCCAAGTGGGCGCAACGCAAGTACATTGAAGCCAACCCCAACTCCAAACCTCGCCAATAACTTCGCCATTGGGAGAAATAATATATTTACGATTACATCTTATTCATCATCGTAACACTGGTGGTAGTTGCAGTAGACTTAAAGGTACTGTTCCAGGGTCTGGTTTACACATTTGGTTTGGCTGTTGGCTTCTGGGTGGTAGCCTGAGGTGAAGTGTAGGCACATGTCGAGAGCCTTTCCCAGTGACCTGAACAAGTGGGAGACAAACTTGCTTCTACAGTCAGATGTTACATGACTCGGTACACCATGCCTGGAGAAGACATGAAGTACAAACAGTTTAGCCAGTTCAGCCAAAGTGATAGTGTCGACTGTGGTAATAACTCCAGGGATATCTATCAAGCCAAAATAAAAAAATGACTAAGGACCATCAAATCACCATCAATCACCAGGACAATCAATTGATACAACACATAATTCAATCCCTGAGCACTACACAAATTTTATCAACGAAAATACAATCTATAAAGTCATATGAACAATCTGAATCACCCTGTATAATATCAGGGACATCTGTCAAGCCAAAATCAAATAAATGACCATACCATCAGTTGCCACCAGGAGAATCAATTGATACACCCCCCAATTTTATTCCTGAACATTACACACACCATTTCAACGAACAAAACACTGCATACAAGTAATATGATTGATTCAGAACACCTTATACAGTTTCAGAATGAATCTGTCAAACCAGAATCAAATAAAACACCATATACTACTTGTCACCAGGACATTTAGTTGACACACTGCCCAATTTAACTCCTGAATACTACACAGTTCTTTTCAACAAATAAATAGTTAATACAAGTCATATAATTGATCCAGAACATCCTATATAGTTACAGGGACATCTGTCAAACAAAAATGAAGTGAAAATGTCACACACCATAAGGCCACCAGGCCCATCAAATAACCTACCAACCAATCTGTATCCTGGACAGTATATAAAATTACTCCATAAATAAATAATGACTAGAAATTGTCTAGACTACCCTGTCTAATTTCAGGAGCATCTGTCAAACATGAAACAAATAGAAATACAAGTACATAACCATCAGTCACCAGGACAATTGATTCATTCATTGTCAAATTTATATTCCAGGAACTAGATACCGATTGAATGGAAAGTCAATATGTGTTGTTTTATCACCTCATGATACTCCATACAATTTCAGGGAGATCTGTCAAGATAAAATTCAAATAAAATCATCAATCAACAGGTCCATCAAAGAATTCATTCTGTAAATAAAACAATAGAGCACTACCCCTGATGAGTCATTAAGAGATTAGTCAGAATACAATCTTGAATGCTTAGTCATCTAATATCCAAACAGTATATAAGGAGGGCTTAAAAAGTTGGCATATCCCCCACCACCACTGTTAAATCCGCGTGTCGGCGCTTAGCTGGAGGCTTCCGGAAGGGTTTCCAGAGAGTTCCAAATGGTTTCCGAAGGGGTTTCGTACTCTGGAGACGGAGGGACTAAAGGTCGCAGGTTCGGGATTGGAATCAGAATGGGGACAGAAAGACGGGAAGCGCCGGGGGTCTTGGAACTGTTCATGGTATAGGGTGGCACGAGGGGTTCGAGGTCACAGGGACTTGGCTTCAACTTATGTGTTGCACCCTCCTCAATCATCTGTCCCTAATTTCAGAAAGTCGGAAAGTTTACCGGAACTTAATTGGAAACTACAATGCAGAATTAAGTCGATATTCGTACTGGCGAATAGTCCAGTCGACTGGTGACTTATATACATGTATCCAACCTGATCAACTTCACACTACTGTCTAAAGACTACCTCACCAGTCTCAAGGCATCTTAATAAGAAGAATGCAGGTACTTTTAATCACTATTACTTCACCTTTTTTAACTCTGAGTTGTACAGTCACTTATTCACCTCTTGTTTGCATTATCTTCTTGTCTTTGACTCTGTGGTCACTACCACCTATTTTTTAACATTTGGATCTACTCACTGACTGGGGATACTGCTGCAAAGGTGAGTGCACTGGTACAACTCTTTGTTATTCTATCCTTCTTTGTACCTGCATTCATACTCTGGATGGTGTATTATCCCTTGCATTATGTGGTCTCCCCTTTCATTAGGGACCCACTGAGCTGTTGAGCCTCCCATACTAGGACTAGCACTTTACATGCTAGTCCCATACTGGGACTAGCATTTCACAAGTACAAACAGTTTAGCCAGTTCAGCCGAAGTGATAGTGTCGACTGTAGGAATGAAGATACTTTGTTTGGTGAGTCTACAAACTATTACTAGTATTGATGCGAAACCTGAAGACTGAGGGAGTTGTTCAATGAAATCCATGGAGATAGAATTCCATGGTCATTTGGGAATGGGGAGTTGCTTTAAGAAGCCATAGGGTTTGTGGCGCTGCAATTTTGAATGCATACATGTGGTGCAAGATTTGCAGAAGTCAATGACTGAGGTGCATAAGCCTGGCCAGATGTATTTGTGGCAGACCAGAGCTAGTGTTTTATTTTGACCAAAATGTCCCAAGAGGACATGGTCATGCTTGTATTGTAAAATGCATAATCTGAGGTTGTTCGTATTGGGGACATAGATCCGGTTGTCTAATCAAAGGAAACCATCTGGGGTTTGCATCCATCTTGGGTTTGGCATCTCAGGAGTGCCAAGATAGGGCATTGCCGTGGGGTCAGTCAGGAGGGTTGAACGTATATTGGAATGGAGTTTTGCTGAGTCCATGATGATGCTTGCTCGTAGGGTTAGAATGATGAGTTGTGTAGCTTGAAGGGATTCCACTAATTGAATAGTGGTAAAAATTGGTCAGAGGTTTTGAGGGTTGATAGTGCCATAGTTCTTACCCCCTTTTTAGGATAGACATCTCATCATCTAGTTAAAGTGTCATTTTTGTGCCAAGCTTGCCAGGATGGAAATGGATAGTTATGTTGAATTGGCAGAGGTATTCAGACCATCGTGCCTGTCTATATGTCAGGATTTTAGTAGTGGAAAAATA
Source organism: Chroogomphus rutilus (assembly GCA_003314275.1). Taxonomy (NCBI): domain Eukaryota; kingdom Fungi; phylum Basidiomycota; class Agaricomycetes; order Boletales; family Gomphidiaceae; genus Chroogomphus; species Chroogomphus rutilus. The sequence goes on from QLPI01021636.1 coordinate 5,721, forward strand.
TTTGAGGTTCTTGTGGTTGGTGACAACATCTACAGGGTCAGCAGAGCCTTCCAGGTAGTGCCTCCAGCATTTGAATGCCTCAAAGATTGCTAAAAGTTCCTTGTCATGAACATCATAGTTTAGCTATGGAGAACTAAAGGTATGGGAATGAAAAGTGATAGGATGAATCTTGCCTTTGGAATTGATAACGGAAAGAATGGCCACAAGGGCATAATCTGAAGCATTGGTCTCCACAACCAAAGGTAGGTTGGGTTCCCAGTGATGCAGGATGGGTGCCAAGGTAAAGGCCATTTTAAGCAGGTCAAAAGACTTTTGACAGTCCTCAGTCCATGCCCATGGTGTGCCTTTACGTGTCAGCTGAGTAAGGGGTATAGTGATGTCAGAATAGGTAAAGATGAACCAATAGTAGAAATTGGCAAAACCTAAGAAGGATTGGATGTCCTTGACTTTCCTCAGTTCAGGCCATTCATGGATGGTTTTGACCTTGTCATCAGACATGGTGAGGCCGTCGGTATATAGGATGTAGTCAAGGAATTCGACTGTGTCTTTGTGCCATCTGCATTTCCTGGCTTTGGCAAATAAGCCATTTTTTCTGAGTCGACAGAGTACCTCTCGAATATGTTCTCGATGTTCTTCGAGTGAGTCTGAATAGATTAGTATGTCATCTATGTAGGTGACAGCACAATGGTCTATCAGGTCACCGAGAATGTCATTCATGAATCTCTGAAAGGCTGCAGGGGCATTGGAGAGGCCAAACTGCATGACTAGCCATTTATAGGACCCATTCCGGGTCTTGAAAGCAGTCTTCCACTCTTCTCCCTTGGCAATTTGGATCAGATGGCATGCATGCCAAAGGTCAATTTTTGTATAGATTCGAGCTTTTCAGGGGGCATCTAGGAGGTCAGTGATTAGAGGGAGAGGGTACTGAACCTTCTTGGTCACTTTGTTTAGTGCCCAGAAGTTGCCACATAGCTGAAGGGAGCTGTCTTTCTTTTGGACAAATAGAATTGGTGCCCCATGCGGAGAACGGGAGGCTCTAATGAACCCCATGTTTAGGTATTCTTTGAGGAATTTGCACAGGGTTTCTAGTTCTGATTGTGACAACGAGTACAGGGGTGGATGAGGCATCTTGGTGCCATCTTCCAAGGTGATCTTAAGATCATAGGGTTGGTGGGGTCCTAGAGTGTCAGCTTTTGTTTTACTGAAAACATCAATGAATTCATGATACTCTTTTGGGACATTTTCCAGGTTGACTGGGTCGAGGGGAACAGACAGAATGGATGAGACCTTGGCTGATTGTGCCAAAGTGGCGTCGATACCCAAAAGGTCCAGACAGAAAACTTGCAAACCTTCTAGTTTGCAGGCATGTGCAAAAGTGGCTGCATTGACTAGGGCTATTCATGGAGCTTCTAATTTTGAAGAGGATCCTGGTTGAGGCTATGGAGCAGCAGCAGGTGCTGGCTGAATCAAAGCTGTCGAGATGCAACTAGGGTCATTAGTGGTTTTTTAGAACGTAATACTGCCCAATACCCAATCAATCAATGGATTATAGTGGGTGAGCCAGTTGTGACCGAGTACTACCAATACAGACGAATCTGGTGATGTGACATACATACGGATAGACTGTAATTGTCCTGATGGAAATTGGATCAGCAGTTCTACAGATTCAGTAATGACTGAGTTAGTAGTGCCATCAAATAATTTAAGGAGAATCAAGTCAATGGAAGTAGTAGGGATTTTATGTTCCCAAACATAGGAGGCTTCTATGAAGCAGTGAGTAGAGCCTGAATCAATTAGGCATTTAAAAGGGGTCACCGAGGAACTTGGCACCAAAACAGAAGATAAGGGGATTATCAAAGAGTTAGGATTAAGAAGGGCAGAAGCATTGAGCTTAACCTCAGTATTAGCACTTGCTGAGTCAATGTAACTCCTGGTATGCTGGGGAGCCAAAGAGTTGCTGACTAGGTTTTTGACTTGGCTACCTCTACTGACTTCTCAGCTTCGATGCCCGAGGTGCTAGTTGCCTTGCAGGTAGCAGATCTAGATTGTGTGGGCATAATCATTAAGAGGTAAGAGGCACAGGAAGTAGTGTAAGTCTGAGTATACTGTCAGGCCTCGGTAATGCCGAAGGTATGGTTGGGAACCAGCCAAGTCCTGCAAGCCAGTTGTAGTAGCTTGGCTTCAACGTGCTCGTGCATTGCGCCCTGCCTCCTGTCCTGTGCGTGCCGCTGATTTGGGATGGAAGAGATGCTTGAGAGGATGCTGAGAGTATTGGCCTGAGTGGAGGACTTCTAAACAGAGGGAGGAGAGCAGGAAGGCGTAAACCCAGTTGATACTCAGACTGAGGAACTATGTACATGCATTTGCTACTTATATAGGCTAAGAGGCGGAATGTGGAATAAGGGTGGTATAAGACATGGAGAAAAGAATAAGGTATGGAGACCATGTGGATGTATTGTCCACAGCGATATAGAATAGAACAATACGATGTAAATGAGAATAAGACAATGAGATATGACCGATAATAAATGAGTAGGAGTGTGAGGGAAAATAGAACAATAGAGGGTGGCCGAATATAAAACAATAGGGCTGCAACCGAGTGATAAATGAATAGTAAATGTCCCAAGGGTAAACGGGCAAGGGGAAGGATGGGGAATAGAAGAATGATAAAGAAATCCACTGTTTCCTTCCTCTAAGCTCTTTGACCACTTCCATGCCTTCCTCTCTTCTCATCCCTTATATGCCTTCCACTACTTCTGATGTCACCTCTCCTTTCCTTCTGCTGTGTGTCCACTGTCTCTCAACACTTCCTGCCCTGACTTGTTGTCTTGGTGCATGTTCCACAACACCCACTCTGCTGTTCCCTCTTTGGGGTTCTCCACCTCTTCTACCATGACCACATTCTCTTCTTGCTTCCACTTCTCTTTCTTCTCCTTCTTGACTTTCAAGAATTGTTCTTGGGTAATTTCAGGTTCAGGTTCTGCATTCCTTCAACTGCTAGTGGGGTGAAGTAGTTTACAGATACCCAGGGCAAGGAGGACATCCTTTTCACCCCTGCCCCTCCTGAAAATCCTCCTTCTTCAACATGTCCAGCACCTCCCTTTTCTCCTCTTTTATGCACCCATCTATTGTTGCTCTGACCTTCTGTATACCTTGATGTTTATGACAGTTTTGTGCCATGTGTCCTTGCTCTCTGCAGTTGAAGCATGTTACCACCCTTACTGGCTTCCCTTGAGCCTGATCAATCTCTATAGGTTGGGTTCCAAAGTAGGTGGTGGAGCAATTGGCTGAGCTGGAGTAGATTGCAGGTTCCTTGGAGTATGCCATGTCCTTGACCCTATGGTCCCCCTCTTTGTTGCTTGGTATTCATGCAACTAGCTGTCAAAATGGAGGACATATGACTTCCACTTATCATACATTGTTGGAATGGTCTCTAGTGTGTAAATCTGTTCTACCGCCTGTGGGGATAGGTTCCTCTTGAGTAAGGCAACATATACTTCATCATTATACCCTGCCTATGACCTGTGTTCCTCAAACTCCACAAAGAACTCTGTTGCTGGCCTTCCTCCTTGTCTCAGCTGCCCCAGATTTTGTTGAGCCATTTCTTTCTATTTGGGTCATGGAATGTTATCAGTAGCTCAGTACAGAATTAATCCCAACTCTGGTAGCTGTGTGTTCCTGCTTTCAGTTCCCCTATGACCTGACTTGCCCACTGAGCTGCAAACTTCACTTTCATATAGGACAAGGCAAAGCAGATCTTTCACATGTGGTCCACTTTGAAATATGGTGCATTTTCCTTGAAGTTCAGGTAGACCTCACGTAGGAAGATATCAATCTTCTCTGATGAGCCACCAAATGGTTCTGGCCTTGCAATTTTGCCAGCTGATGGGATGGAGGGGATGGTTGTAGATGTCAGCTGATAGGATGGAGGGGGTGGTTGTAGATGCCAGTGGATAGGATGGAGGGGGTGGTCGTAGATACCAGCTGGGGTGTTTGGGATTGTAGTAGAATAGGAGGGTGGGGTAGGGAAAGTGAACCAAATGATGAACCAGATATACCAAGCCAAGAATACGTAGGGAATGGCACGGGTCACCCACGGGTCCAATGTGGGTGACCCACACCCGACCCATGGGAAACCCAAACCCATCAACCCATGGGTTTTTTCCCACAGGTCGATGGGTGTCGGGTGCGTGGCACACCCGCACGCCTACGGTGCGTTCATGTCATTTGTCGCATTCGCACCAACATGAACGCGTCAACACGAATGTGCAGTACACGGACGCACCGACACGAACATGTTGTATGCATATGCGCCGACACGAACGCGCTATACACGTACGTGCCGACTCGAACGCGCCAACATGGACGCGTTGTATGCACACGTGCGAATGTGCTGTACATGCACATGCCGACATGAACACGTTGTACGCGTGCACATACGGCTCATTGGTGTCGGCGTGTGCATGTCATACATGTGCGGCACGTGTGTGTCATATGTGCGTGCGGCGCGTGCGTGTCATATGTGTGTGTGTCATATGCACATGCATGTCGTACGCGCACACGTACGACAGGAGCGAGTGGCCGGTTGGGTGTCATACGTGTGCGCATGCATGTGTGTGTGGTTGATGCGCTGGGTTGGGTCAGGTCACGGGTGCTCTGGGCTTGACCCACACCTGCACCCAAGGGCACCCAACCCGGTGACCCATGCGGGTTGGCCAAACCCATGCTATTCCCTAAGACCACGTACTAGTGAGGAATGACTTGTTACTGACGTGTGGGATTAATGGTAAGGGTTGTTTGGTCAGTACTACTGAGTGAACCAGAGCTTGGTATTGTGGGTTTGATACCCTGTCAATCAATAGATCATAGTGGGTGAGTCAATGGTGTCCAAGGATTGCCAAGCAACTAGAGTCTAATGGATTTTCAGAGGTTGGAGTTGTTTCTTTATGAAATGGGTTAAAGGTTTGACAGTTGTTTTGCAGATGTAAGGAGGACATCAATTCATGGAGTGATGAAAATGTCAGGGGTCTGACAAAGTTTAGAGAGTCAGGGTTGGAGGGAGTGGATGTGTTTTTTTTTTTTTTGCTCCATAGTTGTGCCATTGTATTAATGTGTCTAACTGGTGCTGGAGTCAGAGGTCTGCACTTTTATTCCTTTGACTCCAAAGTATCTATTGCTTCAGAGACCTCCTCATTATCCTCTGTTATTGAGGCAGCACACCCTTTGGTGGCTGTGGCAGAGGATTTTGGGCATTCTTTGGCTGTGTGGCCTGTTCTGCCACAAAAGAGGCAAAGGTTTTATTTGAAGTGGCATTGTCACTCCTGCAGTGTAAGTTTTTTGTGCTTACTAAGCTTAGAAGATAGGTCCATGGTAGTCTTGTTATCACTAGATAGGTTTGTGGAGTTGGCCAGTGTTGGCCATCTTATTGCCTGAGTTAGGGGCAGGGTTTGGATTGGCAGGGGCTTTGCCTTTGTCATAGGGGCAGTTGGGAGCTCTGGTAGAGGTAGATTCCCTAGTGACTTCTGACTGATGTTCTCAGTAGCAGGCATCAATGGACTGGGACAGGAGGTGGAGCTGGAGTAGGGAGTGAGGTTTTCATACCCTAGAGATTTCGTCCTTGATCCTACTCGGGAGCCTGTTATAGAACTGGTGGTGGAGTGTGGTGTCACCCCAATGGGTGTGGATGGTGAGTTGGTTAAACTCAACCATGTATTTCATGATGCACTGGTTGTCACATATGTGGAGGTTCTCAAGGTCAGCTTTAGCCTCTCTTTCTGAGTCGTGGGGGCCAAAGTTAGTTTGGAGTTTGGAGACAAACTCATCATAATCATAGAGCCAAGATGGCTCATTGTAGGAGGTGAGGGCTGGTTCAAACCAGTCCAGGGTGGTTCTGGTCAGGTATGACAGCACATAGGTTACCTTAGCACTATCAGAATCAAAAGCATCAGGGTGATCACAGAAGTTCAGACTGCACTGTATGAGAAACACTTGTAATTTTTTTGAGTCAGACCCATCAAAGGGGTCTGGGTCCCAGATCTTGGTACAGGGGGCTGACTTCTTGGGGCTGGCCAAGTTGCTTGCCAGCATGGTGATGGCCTCAGCAAGGTTGGGCGTATCATTCGAATGTACAGAGGAGGCCCTTCCTGGGTGTACTAGAGATGGCAGTGCCTAGTGGCACCGCAGAAGGTGGTGCTAGGGTGGGTGGTGCCTGAGAGGGTGGTACCAGGAAAGGTGGTGCCTGAGAGGGTGGCATCTGGGAAGTTGCCAGGGGATTGGATTGTTCTGAGGAATGAGGAATAGGTTGGTTGGGGTCGAGCATGGACATAGGTTTGTGCTTGATACTCTGGATTCAGATGGTGGCTCTGGAGGAGGTGCAGGGGTCTGAGGGGTATAGATGCTGGGTCCAGCAATAGGTGGATCCCAGGGTACAGATGTGTGGCAAAGGGAGGCCTGGGTAATTGTCTGTAGGGCTTGTGTGTATGTAGTATATCTCATGACAATCAGGAGTATAAGTTCAAATATACTGTTAAAGCTGCATGTCAGGCGCTTATGAAAACAGATACCGAAGGATTCCACAGGGGGGTGGAAGGTTCCATGGACAAAGGGGGGTCAAAGGTCATAGGGTCAGATTGTCATAGAGACAGAAGTGGTGGAAAGCAGATGACAAAGTGCTGGGACTTAGGCTGATGGTCCACTTGCAGTGAAGACTTGGACAACTAGTCATTGCATGTGTTTGAGGTTGAAGGGACTTGGCTTCAACTTATGTGTTGTACCCTCCTTGATCATCTGTCCCTAATTTTGGAAAGTTGGAAATGTGCAAGCAGACACTAAGTTGGAATTAGGTCAGAAACTAAGCCAGAAAACTAGGATGCAAATTAAGTCAATATTCAAACTAGCTGTCAAGTATATGATACTGAGCCTCAGTTCACTTGGTAGTACCAACCAAATGACCTCTACCATTTAATCCCACACACAAGTGACAAGTCATCCTTCACTAGTAATGGTCTCAGCTTGGTACACTCAGTCCATCATTTGGTCCACTTCCTTCATCCCATCCCTTCTACCCTTGTTTATTCTTCCATTTCCAATCCTCCCCTTTTCCCATTTTACCTTGGGACATTTTCTATTCACTTATTTTTGGTCATGGCCCTATTGTTTTATATTTGGTCATTTTCTATTGTTCTATTTTCATCCACACTCCTATTATTTTATTCTTGGCCATGTTTCATTGTTCTATTCTTGTTTATATTTTATTGTTCTATTCTTGATCACTGTGGACAATACTTCCACATGGTCTCCATACCTTATTCTTTTCTCCATGTCCTATGCCACCCTGGTTCCACATCTCACTTCTTAACCTATATAAGTAGTACATGGATGTAGATATTTCCTCATTCTGAATATCAACTTGGCTTACACCTTCTAGTCTTCCCTCCTCCTGTCTGAAGTCCCCTACTTAGGCCAACACTCTTGGCACTCTCCCAAGTATCACTTCTGTCTGAAATCAGTGGCACACATGGAAAGTAGAGCACAACACACGAGTGCATTGAAGCCAAGCCACCCCGATCAGTCTGAAGGACTTGGCCAATTCCTGCCAGCATTGTAAAATCAGTACTATTGCAATAGTACTCAGCCCACACATCATCGGCATTTCTGGTGCCAAACAGTATATTCAGAATCAAACTACTTCCCATGTTACACTTCTTACATTATGCCCCCATGAACTAGATCTTTGACCAATGCTGAAGACAGCTGGCTCACCCCCACAGTCATGCAACAAAGGGTGCATGGTGCCTCCAGAACTCCACCCCTCTGTATCAATTATATTTTGCCACCAATCAAACTATGGCATCTTGCCTCTCCCTTCAAACAGCACTCACATATCAAAGAGGTGGTTGACAATGACATTGAATATGTAGATGATGACAACAGCAATCAGGAACTCCACTTAGTAGAGGATGAACTCAGCTTGGTACATTCTTGTGAAGGTACTGAAGCTGAGGGACAGCCTCAATAAGATTGGCAGGGAAATACACCTGAACCCCCTCATACCCCTGTAGCCGCACCTCCTCAACCCATAGCTGCACCTTCACAAGCCAGGCAACCTCCCCAAGCCAGGAAACCCCTGCAGGCCAGGCAAGCTCTGCAAGCTGGGTGAGCTTCCCAGGCTCTGTATGCTGGGCCAGCTCCTCAGGCCAGGGCCCCTCCTGGTCCGGCCAACAATAACAATGACCTTTTAAATGCAATCCTCAAACTTAGCAGAATGGCCTGACTGTTGTAACTAAACAGTTATGGTTCAGTCCTTGTAGTAAAGACTCTTAACATTGTGTGTGA
>QLPI01021642.1:0-10073 GCA_003314275.1 Chroogomphus rutilus
TGATCACGAGCCGAATATGAACGACGAATACGCCCCTAGAGACATTCTGGACTGTCCCGCGCTAGCTGGGTAGGCAATTTCGTAAATCCAGTGCATCTTGCGGGATTCAACGTTAACGGCACGAACGAGTGGGAATTGAGCTAGTTGAGTTTCATCACTAGGTGAGTTTCGTCCCTAGTGAAGTGTCGTCACTGTCCTCTGGCTAGTAGATGGAAGACGTACATTGGACATGGGCGTTGCGGTCCAGAGATACATCCGGGCTATCATGCCTACGATAAGCTATCAACAAAACTCTTTGATGATTCTGCTCATCTTGCTTACCAGATTCTCAAATCAGCACCTCAACTCTCCTTCCTGCGGTCGCTCAGGGGTTCAATGGTTACACGGCGCGCAGCACTGTATTGGGTCACAGGTCACATGAATCAATGGCACCGTCTCGGTCGGTCTCGCATAAATCTGGTGCATGATGTCTAGGTACACATTCTTGGCTTGAGGCTGGCAATACAGTTCGGTTCATGCTCCACCATATGATGGAGATCAAATGCCGTGCTACCTGTTATGGGAAGCTTATCACCCGTTTGATTTTCAAGGACACCCACGGGCGCCATTTTCATGATGCGTCGCAAGCGAAGCCGAGTCCTGACAGATGACAGCGCCGCCCCGTGAGCATCCGGACATGCACACTATCTTGCTCACGATATATTCCACGGTTTGAATTCATTGGCTTGCAATGCTTACGTCATGACGCGTATTTGATGCTTCGTGTTATCGTGTCGAATAGATCCATAACTCAATTGTGAAGTATATACATTTTTCCTCTATTACAAGGACTGACTCCCTCCTGCTTCCTCAAGCTTCCTTCCTCGGGGTTACGCCGGGCGATCTGTGCTTGGCACGACGTCACCAGTACACTATCGTGCCGCATCTTCACCGCGATGGCAATGGCCATAACACGATAAACGTCCAGTAGAGGACTGGGTGTATTTCAATGAGTCATCATACAATTGAAATACACCCGGTGCACGGACACGAATCTGTTCAATCTCAACTATCGCTTATTCGGCTTCCGGTCTCGGCCGTGGCGGCTTCTACGCCTATTCTTTGACGTGATGCAATACTGAATTGAGTGTACTTGGCTGACATGATAACGAGAGATCTATATAGATTTGTGTGGGAATTGTCCTGCAGCGTGTTGCTCGTCCCCGTGGTCTTGCGGACTTGCCTACTCTGCCCGGTTGGGACTCGTCCACCACGGCACTCGAATAGATATTCACTGCAGCTCAGTCCCCAATGCTCTCGGGTGCTCGCTATGTCGGGCTAAGTGAAATTATCCGTCCGCAATTATACATTGAGCCTGATCCACAAGGGCGTGATGTGACCCAATAACATCAAGCGGAGATTAAAATAAGTATAAGGTTTCCCCATTGTAGTAAGGCCCCATATCAACTCGAGGTTTTGCACTCCCCACTCTTCCCCAACTCCCATCTCCCTCCCCAAAGCTTCTCCTCATCGTCGTCATCGTCGTCGACAGTGAACTTGGTCGCTCTTCATCGTCTCGATAACAGTATTCTCAACTCCACCTTATCAGCACCGCCACCCCTCTCCTCTCCCCTACTACATCATCTTCATGGCTCAAGCTCAGCCTTCCCTCAACCAGCCAGCTCCGTCTGCCACCAATGGCCAAACTCCTTCAGCTCCATCTTATCCACCTCAATACCGCCTGGCTTCTTCCTACCCCTCGCGGTTCGCCCCGCCATCCTCAACCAATTCCCCTCACTTCCCTCCATCCTCGGCGCCCAACCCTCCCAAATTCCCTCCTCCTTCCTCCTCTAATATTCCCCAGTTTCCCCCCACGTCCTCGGCAAATCCCCCTCCATCCCTTCCTTCGTCCTCTTCTCACCCCTTCCCCTTCCGGTTCCCCCCAGGGGCCCTCGGCGCTCCGCAATTTCCGCCTTCCGACCTTGCCCCCCTCTCGTGGGAAGGGGACAGAATGTACGTTGCCATCCTTCATCCATGTCTCTAATTCTTTCTTATGCACGCCACACAGGTTCAATGTGTACATCCATGACTATTTCATCAAGCGTGGATTGTCCGAGTCTGCCAAAGTACTCGCCAAAGAGGCCGAGTTGGGTACCGACATTACGCCACCCAACAATGCACCCCAAGGATTCATCTTCGAGTGAGTTGTTTTTTCTTATTTTTTTTCGTATCGCAATTCTGACTCGATTCGTCCAGATGGTGGATCGTTTTTTGGGCGATCTACTTCGGGAAGACCACCGGCGCTGCTCCTGATCCAGCGCTGCTGTATTTGACTGTTAGTTTTTCATGTCTGCCGCATTGACACCTCACTTATTCAGCTTCCTCTAGTATCTTCAAAAGCCCGAGGACGAGCGTCAGCGATTGATGCAGCGGGCGATGCCATCTCTCGAACATTCCCGATCAGTCCCTCCAGGTGGTCTTCCCACTCGCCCCGTTTCCAACGGTGTCCCGCCTCCAGTGATGAGCGGTCCCGTTACAATACCTCAGGCTCCAGTCCAAGCTGGTCCATCCACTCAGCTTATCCAGCACCTCATGAGTAATCCTCAAGGACCTGCCCCCCGTGCTCAACAACAGGCCACCGCTGGTCCTAGTCAGCCCGCACCTCAGATGAAAGGCGTTGCGACTCCGTCTACTCCTCACGGTCAAGCCATCTCTTACTCTCAACGTCCCTATTCTGAACAGTCATCGGCTGCTCCAGCTGCTCCAGCTCCTCACACCTCGGCTCCGCAGGTGTATCATGGTCATCCTGGTCATCCGGCTCCAGCTCATCCTAGCGCTGCTCCTCATATCCAAGCCTCTCAACTTCTGGCAAAGTCGACGACTGGAATGAGTCAGGCGCCCCCTATGGCTGGCACACCCATGGGCCTTCCCGCTAGACCGAGTCGTGGATCTTCGACTGGCCAACGTGGCACGAAGAGGACGAGTGCAACTCCAGGGGATGAGGTATGGACACGTCTAGTATTCATTTCTTTTCTAAGAGCTCAATGTTGTTTCCCAACAGCAGGCAGGAGGTTCGACCTACAAAGATTGCTCTCCCCCGGAACGGGAACAACGGGAACGCAAACGTGCGCGACACTCGCCTCCCGAATCCTGCCCAAGTGGAACTCTTCCTGGCTCAGTTCCACCACACATGCTGTCCATGGGTGGATACCCTCTCCAGCATCCGGCCAATCGTCCAGGCGGATATCCCGACTCGGTTGCTCCGCAGCACATGCAGAGCTTACCAAACGGCTTCCATTGGACCGCCACTAATCCTCACGGTGGGCAGCCTATTACCAACCCCGGTGGTATGGGTATGACCGGTATTGCATCCGGCATGATGCAGGCAATGCCGCCTGACATGGGACACATGACGCCATCCCTGGCAAACCAACACCTGCCCCAGATGCCACATTCGCAGGTGTCCACCCGTCCTCCGCTCGCTTCCCCTGAGACGGCATACCCATTCCAGAACCAGGCTCAGCAGATGGAGACGCAGCAGCAGGAGATGCATTATAGTCAAACCATGGCGAACGCGCACCTGCACAAGATGTTGAATCATCTTCCATCTGCTTCGAATCTTGCCAACCAGCATCCCCCACATTCAGCGGATCATCACGCTGGCAACAATGCGAGGGCCTCAGGTAGTCGTTCTGGTTCCGGGAAAGGTACTCGTTCTGGTTCGGGGAACAGGTCGTCACGGCAGGGAAAGAAAGGGACTATGATGCCTCCACCTTCCCCTGCTCATCAAACAGGGAACGCAAGCATGCCAAAGGGCACCGGCATGATACCCTCTCCGGCCCCACCCGCGAGCGTTGGAAACCCCGGGACATCTAACAGACAACCCGCGCCGTTGCTCTCTCGTGGTCGTCACGAAGGTCCCTCTGGTTCGTCATCGGCTGGTGGTTCCTGCAATAGTGGCAACAACAATGCCGGCAACAGTAAAAATACTGTACCCACTCCTGCCTCGATCTTGGCGAGTCGCATCTCTCCTTCCGCCACGATGAGCTCTCTCTCGGGTCCCCAGACCTCGGGACCTGACAGTAAAGTTGCCGGTACTGCGTCGGGGAACCTGCCACCTCCGTCTGGACCACCTGCGGCGAACGCTGGAACGCCTGGTCATATCTTTACCGAATTCCCCAACACGACGGATGTCAACTTCTCGCTCGACACTGGGGAAAACCTGGATTCAGAGTTCTCAAAATGGATTGATATGAGTTCATGGAGTTAAACGCCCGGTTTGCTCGTCGCTGTGCGATACACATCGTCCGTGCAGTTTGGTCGATACCCCAGCTTCTCCAGGCAGGTCCCTCGTCTCTGCTACCGAGACAATACCTCCCAGTCCCGGTTGGTTCTGTTCTCCAACGTGTCTCAGTTCCCTGAACCCGTTTTTGCGCCCTCCGCTTTCCCTTCGATAATATGTATCGCGGGAAGGTGTGGGGGATGCATGGCGCTCTCGGGTTGTATATCTCATTTTTGCCCGTATTCCCGCCTCAGTTTTCACCGGTTTCTTGTCTTGTCCTGGTCCTGTTTTTTTTTTTTTTTTTTTTTTTTTTGTCTTTTTTTTTGGTAGTACGTCCTATATCTTGTCGCTCTTGTACTCGTTGTATTTCTTGTTTTGTTTTGTTTTGTTTTTTCTTTGTCAAATTTGTTGTCTAGTTGTTTGTTTCTGCAGATCTTGATACCTTTCTTGTTGCGCTTGCTTGTCTTGTATTTGATCCGCAATCTATAATTGTTGGCTTGCGTAGTTCCCATCTAATAATTGTGTGTGACTCTATTTGCCAATTCAAACGAATATTCGCGACACGGGGCTACTTTCAACATTGCAGTCCCCTTCGATGCAAACTTAAGGCTTAGAACTGACATTTGTCGAAGGGGATACACCTTGAAATACTTTTTTATTTTAAAGAATAAATTGTTTGTTTGATATACAAGCTTTAACGAGGACAGCAGAAACCTTGAGATGTTCATTTTGTGGGAGGGAGACGCAGTATATATATATATACTTGATACATTGTCCATTCCCTGTAATTCGGAGACCATAGAACGAAAGCAAAAAGGTAAGAAAACCGATCAAAGGAAAAAGAAAAAGAAAATAAAAAGAAAATACAAGTGAAGAACAAATGAAGAGAAATAGAAGAGAAATAGAAGAGAAAAATATGAAAAAGAAAAAAGGAAAACAAGAAAAGGGAAAGAACGACAAAATTTAATAAGATCGCCTAAAACTTGGACGGTTGATGGAACCAATTCTGACCGTGGCTCTGATTTTGGCTCTGACTGGTGCTGATGCTGGCGCCAAGCTGTTTGACCGCTCGACCATCTTCCCCCGACGTTCGCTAACCTACAAAATGACATCTTTGAGCTCCTGCACGACTTCCCCGACCGGTCCCCACTTCTCTCTTGGAAGGGAGAGGGAAAGGGAGGAGAAAGGGGAAGGATGCGGCTCTCCTTCTGACGTTATGCCTTGGCAAGCCGTATGCGCTCCTCGCGGCTCAGCTTCGATGGTTCGCACACAAACGGCTGCGCCAGTGACGATACGCTTTCAAATACCTTTTCGATCCCTGGCGGCGGCGGCAGAGGGAGATAATGATGATGTTGTTGTTGCGGAGCTGCCGTCGATATAAAATGCGAGGCTGTTGTATCGTCATCGTCGTGAACAACTAATGGTGAATCGTGATCTTCTTATCCATGATCAGTGTAAAGAGCATATTTATCTTCAAGGGCCTCTGTGGCGTTGTACAGGGTCTTTTCCGACCCTCCGGAGCTCAGCTACTCTTCGTGATGAACAGATGCCTACTCATCTTCTTGAGAAGCGCCCGTTGTGGTTTGTGCATCTTCCTGCAAGAAAGCAACGCATTGCGGAAGATGATCCCGTGCTTCGTCGAACACGGACGAGATTGCTTCAATGTGGGCTGCGAAGCGTGCCAAATGACTGAGCATCGGTGCATAGGAGGGAGGTAGCTGAATAGTGATATTGCATGGCGCCGAGTTGAAGCACGACTCTTCTTGGGTTATGGTTATTCCAGATTCATGCTCCTGTCTTCGCATCGTATCGGCAAGTGCCTCTGAAAGGCGAGCCAATGCACCCTCCAACGTCGACGTGAGGAGAAAAATGACAGATCGGACATCATCCCAATAAGAGCCATCTCACATCAGCAGTGACACGTGGTGCCTCTAACTTTGATACTGTTGGCTTACGTGAGTGATGTTGTGACCGCCACCGGGCCGTGGTATGGCCGTTACATCTAAGCACCTTAATAGTTAGTCCCGGGCTTTACTCGTCTTTTCCTCTACTTTGTTGAAGTTTACATTCGACCATTGAAGCTTTGCAGCATATGGGATTGGTAATACATGACTACAACAGGTTATGGGCCCTGCTCTTGACTACTGGGCTTAGGAACAAAGGAAAGGAACTTTTCACAAAGACTTCAACTTGCATCAAGAATCCTTAAGCCAGCTTTTGCAGTAATGTATGTGCCACAGGTGGCACCCGTTTACCAAAGCTACTACAGTATGTCAAACATTGACAACCAAAGACTAAAGAACCTCAAGACATCGTGGCCACTATCAAACATTCTCAAATGTCCAGGATGAAAATCACCAGTGAAATGCTATCATGGCTGAACATGCCACCCACCTATGCGACCATTGCACAAAATGCACTGCCAGAATTACCTCTCATGCCAACCAAATGACTTGCCGCCAACCATAAACCACCCCAGATGGGCTATCTGCCACAATTAGACAAAGCACTGCCATGTATGGATGGGCTAATTGCCGCAGATGGGTGGACACCACAAACAGGTGGATGGGCACTGCAGGCAGTGACCAGGACAGCAGTACTGCAGATGGATGCCCCACTATGCAAAGCAGATGGCAATCAGACATACCAACATGGCAGGTGAATGCCTGACATGTCAAACATGGCCCCCCAGACATGCTAACACAGTCCCAACCAGAAACACAACACACAGCGGTTGTATAAGGGGGAGTTGGGTAAGACATTGACCCAAACGTAAACTGATGTCAAGTACACGTACTGAGTGTCTGGTAATTCGGCAGTGCTGACCGAGCAGTTAGACTACACCCACACACAAGTGTCCAAGCCACATGCAAGTCACTTGGTATGCCAGTCTCGGCTTGGCACATCCACCATCCACATTCCCCATCCCTACCCCTTGTCCACTCTGCCTCATTCACCATCCATTAATCCTACCCCACCCGTTCCTTATTCCCCGACCTGCCCCACCTCAGGATGTCCTGTCCTTGTTTTATCCTTGGCCACAACCCTATTGTTTTATAGTCTGTCACTCCCTATTGTCCTATCCTTGGTCACATTCCTATTATTCTACTTTCATTGTTCTATCCCCATCTACATTCCTCCATTCTGTCAAGTCCACAATACCGAGTTCTGGTTTACTCGGTAATACCAACTGACCCTTACCCATATCATCCCTCACTATCACACAGTCTCGGCTCGGTACATCTGGTACATCATCTGGACCACTTCTCTCCCCCTATTCCCTCCACCCCTTACTATTCTCTCATTCCCTGTCCATTCCCTTACCTGTTCTCACTCAGAACATTTACTATTAATTTATTAATTCACTCACGGCCCTATTGTTTTATCTTCACGGCCCTATTTTTTTATCTTCGGCCGTCCTCTATTGTTCTATTTTCACCCACTCCTTCATTATTTTATTCTCAGCCATATTTTATTATTCCATTCTCACCTACATTCCTTATTCTATTCTTAATCACTGTGGACAATGCCTCCACATGATTTTTCATACCTTATTGTTCTCCATTCCTTATGCTGCCCTATTCTACATCTTGCTTCTTAACCTATATAAGTAGCGGATGTATGTAGATAGTTCCTCACTCTGAATATCAACTTTGGTTCGCATCCCCTTGTCTGCCCTTCCCCCTATCTAAAAGTCCTTCACTCAAGCCGACACCCTTGGTATCTTCATGGGCCTCTCATCTGTCCAAATCAGTGGCACACATGGAACAGCAGGGTGCAATGCACGAGCACATTGAAGCCTAGCCACCCCAAATGGTCTGCAGGACTTCACTGACCCCTTGGCTTTACTGAGTCATAACATATTCTATTTTTACTCATTGTGGACAATACCCTCACATGCTCTGCATACCTTATTGTCCCACATTCCTTATTCCACATGTCACTTCTTAACCTATATAAGTAGGACATGCATGTACATACTCCCTCATTCTGGGTATCAACTAGGCTTAGGCTCCTTACCTTCTCTTTCTTCTTGTTATGGCCCATGCCAACAATAAACCCACATTAATCCCACCCCCACCATTTCCGGGACCTTTCTGACCGCTCAAAGCCTGAACAACCACTTTCTGAATTCCATTATATCAACCCAAGGTTCTGCGTTCCCAAACCTCCGAGGATTCCGAAGCCAAGGTTCCGCTCCTTTGAAAAATGACATGTAGGATCATTGTGTACCTCACTCCCTTGTTCTTCATTCTGTATTGCCTCTTGTACTCTCTTCCCCCCCTTGTCTTTACTCGGCAAAAAGTTAGTACAAAGACTAGATACATGTATTTAAGACACCAGTCGACTGGACTATTTGCTAGTATAAATATTGACTTGATTCTGTGTCATAGTTTCCGATTCAGTTCCAGTAAACTTTCTGACTTTCTGAAATTAGGGACAGATGATCGAGGAGGGTACAACACATAAGTTGAAGCCAAGTCCCTGTGACCTCAAACCACTCAAACCACCTAATACCATGAACAGTCCTAGACCCCCTGGCGCTTCCTATCTTTCTTCCCCTTTCCAATTACGACTGTGAACCCATGACCTCTAGTCCCTCCACCTCCAGAGTATGAACCCCCCCTTGGAAATCATTTGGAACCTCCAGAAACCCTTCCGGAAGCCCCTAGCTAAGCGCCAACACATGGATTTAACACTTCTGAAAAGTCCTCTACTTGGGCCAGCACCTTTGGCACTCTCCAAGAATCCTTTTCTATTCCAAATTGGTGGCATGCAAGGAAAGTAGGGTGCAACACACAAGTACGTTGAAGCCAAAGCCACTACTTCTGGCTTGCTGGACTTGGCCGCTCTCTGCCTGTATCCTGAGCATTACCGAAGCTTGACAACTGAACACCATGCCAAGTTAACAATAATGCCAAGCAATATTATCAGAAGACATTATGTGGTTTACAATTAATCTCCATGGATCTTGTCATCAAATTTGGACAAAAGGGGTCTGGTGGTGGGAATTTTTGATCAACAAGTGTGTTCTCCATGAAGAGTATATCAACAAAAAACAAAACACAGATGAGAACACTCACTACAGAGAAATCTATAGAACATGAGGATTCCACTGGCTCCCATGCTAAATTTGATTTTTATCTGATTCACTCACCATATTCAGCCATTCAGCCAGTGCCAAACTTGTTTGATAACAAGAACAACCTGTTGTAATCAAGGTGGTATTCCCTTCAGACATTCACATTTATCATTTCACCTCTCTCCTCATTTGTATTCCATCCCCCATTCTCCCATCTCTCTTCCTTTACCCAGCCATCTCATTTGCTGCACATACAGTATTTGTGTCACATGCTGTCACAGGAACACATATGTGTCATGACCAACACATCAATTCTTACATGTCTCTGGGCAGGGACGTGGGTAGACAGTTTTACTATATAATAAAAACATGTACTAGAATAAAAACATTATTCTCTCTATTTCTCTCGTCCTCCCCTAAAGTCAAGTAAACTATAATTCAATGGTTTCTAGACAACCACCATACAAATACTGAAAAGACTGAACGAAAGAAGGGTAAAAATGACAACTAGCAACTACCATCTACAACATGACCAACTAACTTTTGATTTGAGGGGGAGTTGGACACAATATCACCCCAAAGGTCAGATCAGGTCCATCAAGACTTTAAAATGAAGAGGGACATACATGAGTTCATCATGACTATAAACTTATAAACATTGCAATGGTGTCATGATTTGTCTACTCCTCTCTCTATTGCTTGTTATTGGACTCCGCTACTCCGCCAGAC
>QLPI01021648.1:0-15896 GCA_003314275.1 Chroogomphus rutilus
GAGGGAAGCCAAAGAGGCCTAAAGGGCTAAAGTGATGTACAAGGCTAAAGCATAAGACTGAGTCTAAAAAGGCCGAAGAATAAGGCTAAGGCTAAACAGGCTGAAGAATAAGGCTAAGGTTAAAAAGGTAGGAGAATAAGGTTGAGACCAAAAAGGTTACAAGGATGAGAATGCCAAAAATGGTAAAGAGACTGAAAAGGCTGAAGGGCTGAAGTGATGTATAAGCCCCAAGACTGGTTTACAAGGCCAAAGAAAGCCATAAGGCTGGGGGGTTTAAAAGACTGTAGAGGCACACAGGGCTGCAGAGGCTGAGAAACTGATAGAGGTCCAGAGGTTGGATGAGGGGTGGGACTTCCTTTCCAAGCTGGAATAGTTGAAGTCCTGGTGGCAGATGATAATGGAGAGGCCAGAGTGGGATTTGATAGAGATACCTCAGTGCTTAGAAATAAGGTATGATGGAAGGTTTAATATGCACCACCTGTGCAAAGTGGGGGTAACTGCATCTGAGACTTCTTGGACAAGGCAAAGTCATGCATTTCCTATTATGGGAACAAGGTCTGGTGTAAGTCATTAGATGGGTCAGACAATCAGAAAAGGCTGCAGGAAGAAATGGAGATAAATCCAGGAGTAATGCTAAAAAAACCAAGACTGGAGATTACTAATGCTAGGGAGGCATAGGATACCAAATCCATGGTGGAGGAGCTTATGTGAGAGTTTATTACCAAGGTAAAAAATATTGGGAATAAAATCTTGAGTTGGCCACAATGCACTGCAAATTGGATAATGAAATCCAACAGGGAATGGAAGGGAAAATATAGGCTGAGGATAGAGATAAGAGGAGAAGGAGAAGGAGCTGTAGGACAGAGTGGCTTATGTTGAGCCTCTCAAGGATACTGGGGAACAAGACAAAACACCCAAGAATGAGGGTGTTGAACATGTGGGAGCTCCCAAAGGCCTCCACACATGAGAGGGGTAGAACTGCAGAGGCAGGGCCCAGTGGGGTGACTAGGGGTGGTAAGCCGAGGGGGGCCAAGGTGAGTAGGGAGTTGTTTTATTTTTATTTTTTATTTTATTTTTTGATTAATATTTTTCACAGCAGAAGAAGAAAACTCCCAAGTAGAAACCAGCTGATGGACCCCCTGCCCCATGTGTACAAAGTGTGGGGATGAATGTATTGTCCCAGCAGTTAGGGCTGCCTGTCAGGAATGCAACTGATGGAAGGTAGCCTGCAAACTGGCAGCACCCCGGGCTCATAAGGTGAAAAGTCAGGAAGAGGTAGAGTCGGAGAGGGAGAGTGAGAAGGAGAGTGAGGAAGAAGAACCGGAGGAGGAGGAGTGGCCAAAGAAAGGCTCAGGTGGGCCATGACTATGCAACTGAGCAGGTGGGTGGTGGCCATGTGGCCTAGTGGATGGGCAATGACTGTGGAAGTTCCACAACCAGATGCATCAGGATATCGGCACTTTGCCAAGGTCTGAGAGAACCTCCCGGAGCATCAAGCCAGGATGATAAGGGTACTCCTCTGCTTGGTGGAAGGAGTAGAGTATATAGGTCATGCGGTGGCCTTAATGGGTGAAGACCAGTGCAGGGGTTCAGGAGGTAAGGGAGGTAAGGGAGGAGCAGGTGGAAGGGAGAGTCCAGAGGGGATGAATTGAAAGATAATGACAGTGAGGGGGATAAAGGGAAAGAAAAAGAGAATGAGGATGGGAATGAAGAGGAAGAAATGGTGGTAGATGAGACTTTAAAGGAATCCTAGATATAATAATAATTTTTTTAAGGCAAGAAAAAGATAAAAAGAAAAAGAAATAAGAAAAAGGTATAAGAGATAAAAGAGACAAGTGAGTCATGCTGAGGTATTTGGCCATCTGGGTGTGATAAACAGAAGGAAATAGAGAGTGATAGATAAACTGGGAGAGGTGTTGGGGATGGGTGTGATCATAAGGTCGGGAATAGAGGGTTGTGAGGTTGAAAGAGAGGAATTTGGGACAAGTAAGGTCAGGATGATGTAGGGTCAGGATGGAGAGGAATTAGGGGTAACTATGGGAAGTTTCAGGAGGAGATGTCTTTGGGAGGGGAGATTGCATAGTTCGAAATGTTTCTAGCTAGTTGCCCCCCTTTAGGTAGATGTCCTATTGTCTAGTAAAAGTATTGGCTTCAAGCCAAGGGGAACAGAAAAAAAAGTGGTGAGAGCATATAATGTGGGTGTATGGAACAGATGGAGTAGGAACAGATGAGAACAGATGGAAGAGACCCTGGCCAAATGTGCAAATGGCACCATTGACGAAGAGGTCCCAGCTAAGAAGCTTGCCAGCCTTTCTGGTATACAAGCATGTGCAAAGACAGTTGCATTGACTAGGGCTATTGGCAGAACTTCCAGCTTATGGAACAGGATCCTGGGTGAGGCTGTTGGAGCAGTGGCAGGTGCCAACTGGACTGAGACCATCAGGACACATCTAAAGATGTTAGTGGTGTTACAGAACGTAATACTGCCCAATACCCTGTTAATCAATGGATTATAACGGGTGAGCGAGTTGTGACTGAGTATTGCTGAATGACAAATCTAGTGACATGACAGATGGATGAGTGGACTGAAATTGTCCTAATGGAGAATCTAGTAAACATGTCTATATATTCAGAAGTGACCAAATTAGCAGTACTAGATCAAAGGAATTTCTAAGGGAGAATAAAATAATGGGGTTTTTTCCCAAAACAAATAAACTATGGGCAGATGTTGATTCAATCAAGCATGCAAGGTGGGTTACTGAGGATTTTGTCACCCAAATGGACAATGGAAGAATTATTAAATGAAAAGAAAAGGAAATAGAAGCATTGATAGAGACCTCACTACTGGTACTTGCCAAGTCAATGCAGCTCTTGGTGTACTTAGAGGCTAATAGATGGTGGGCTAGTTCCCAGGCACCTGGGCTGATTCCTCAGCCATGGTGTCTGAGGCTTCAGTTGCCTGGGAAGTGAAGTCAGGAGTGGTAGTCATGTGGGCCTTGGTTGCTTTAGGGCATTCAGTGACTTTGTGATTACTGGTGGTGCAGAGGAAATACAAGTTGTTATCCATGCATCCTTGCCAAGGTTTTTTGAATACTCAGGTGGGTTTGGCTGAGGAGTTTTATTGTCCTTACTCTTTGATTGGTTCAAGTTGTCCTTATTTGCTGCTGTTTTCATTGCTGTTACCTTGCTGGCAGTTGTATGAGGTGGATCTGTTGCCAGACTTGTCTGATTTTGAATCTTTCTTTGGCTTGTTACTACCCTCCAGAGAATGCTCAGCCTTTCATCCCTACATCTCATGTCAATCCTTTGAATGAGGTTTCAAAGGTTGTCGAGTGTATGGAGTTTGTTGAAGTAGATGAGGCTGTCCTTGATGCATTTTGGCAATGCTGTATATGCCTTTCAGAGAAGAGCATTGTCATTGTAATCGATGAGAGCTGCAAGCCTGTAAAATTCTACAAAAAATCTAGTAGCCTTATGATTGTCCTGCATGATTAGCTTTCCAAGAGCTAGCTCAGCATTGGCTTGTTTGTCCCACAAGTCAAAGTTGATCTGTAACTCATCAATAAATAGCTCCAAATCACTTGTCCAGCAAGGTTCCATATTTGGATTACCAGTTAGATAAGGCTCAAAACATTCTAAAGCCATTCCCTTCAGATAGGAGACCATGTAGTTGACCTTTTGCCTATCATCGGGAAATGAGTTGGGCTGGGTATGGAAGTTTATCCTGCAAAGAAAAATAAACCCTTTTAACTTTTTTGGATTGGTCCCATCAAAGGGGTCTGGCTCGTGAATTCTGGCAGCTTGACCATCCTGACAATGGTGTCAGGCCATTCTGCTAAGTTTGAGGATGGTGTTTAAAAGGTTGTTGTTGTTGGCTAGGTTTATAGGGGCCCTGGCCCTAGGAGCTGGCCTGGCTTGCAGAGCCTGCCTGGCCTGGCTTGGGGAGCTTGCCTTGCCTGTGGTGGTACAGCCATAGACTGAGGGGGTATGGCCATGTGCTGAGGAGGTGCAGCTACAGGGGTGCAGTGCAAGGGGGTTCAGGTGTTTTGGCCTGCCGATCTTATTGAGGCTGTCCCTCAGCTTCAGTATCTTTATGAGAATGTACCAAGCTGAGTTTGTCCTCTACCGAGTAGAGTTCCTGATTGCCATTGTCATCATCTATGTATTTGATGTTGTTGTCGACCACTTCTTTGATACGTGAGTGCTGCTCAAAAGGAGAGGCAAGATGTCATAGTTTGATTGGCAGTGGTGAAGTATAACCGATAAGGAGGGGTAGGGTGCCAGAGGCACCACGCACCCTTCATTGTAAAACCATGGGAGTGAGCCACCTGTCATCAGCATGGGTCAAAGATCTAGTTCATGGGGGCATAATTTGTAAGAAGTGAAACACAGGAAGTAGTGTGGTTCTGAATATACTGTTAGGCACTAGAAATGCTCATGATGCATGGGCCGAGCACTATTGCAATAGTGCTGACTTCACGATGCTGGTGGGAATTGGCCAAGTCCTGCAGACTGATCGGAGTGGCTTGGCTTCAATATACTCATGTGTTATGCCCTAATTTCCATGTGTGCTACTAATTTGGAACAGATAAGATACCTGGGAGAGTGCTGAGAGTGTCAGCCTGAGTAAGGGACTTCAGATGGGAGAAGGGAAGGTAAGAAGGTGTAAACCTAGTCGATATTCAGAACAAAGAACTATCTACATACATGTGATACTTATATAGGTTAAGAAGCGAGATGTGGAATCAGGGTGGCATGAGGAATGGAGAACAATAAGGTATGTAGAGCATGTGGAGGTATTGTCCACAATGATCAAGAATAGAACAAAGAATGTAAACGAGAATAGAACAATGAAATATGGTGGAGAATAAAATAATGGGAGTGTGGATGAAAATTAGGACAATAGAAAGTGGCCAAATATAAAACAATAGAGCCATGACTGAAGAATAAGTGAATAACAAATGTCCCAAGGGAAAACAGGTACAGTATAGTAGACTTCCTTGATACAGGATACCTCCTTGATACAAATTGATTTTCCAAGGTCTATTCTCATTCCAGTGATACAGTGTTTTTCACAAAGAATCTACTATATATAAGCAACATTTAAGCCAAACCACACAAGGGAGGGAGAAGAATTGCATTCTGAGGAATTTATCTTCATCTAAAATTTACTCAATTTTGATACATATAATCTTAAATCAGTGATTGCTCACTTTTTCTGAGAGGTTTTGTCATAAGGTGTTCACATTAGGGAAGCTATTCATCTTCTATTGCTAATTACAAAAACTCCAAGTGGGATTTGACCTAAATTGATCTTAATCTGACCACAAAGATATTGGGGCTACCAAAGTGTGACATGCAACATGCTAATAATATAAAGAAATGGATGACCAATCACACCGGGCCACAAATTCCACGCACAGAGAATTAGGTGTCACACTTGTATCAAGGACCCCTACGTGTGACATTTTGACCTGTTGTACAAAAAAATTTACTCTGCTGTAACAATAGCTTTTTGCCCCCATAATATAGAGCAAAGATGTTCTCAAGACACTTCTTAACTGTAATATAATTTTTTTTAAATTTAATCTACAAAATTTTGAGCTAAAATTGAGCTTGACTGAAATCTGTATCAAGGAAGTCTACTATACTGTAAGGGAAGAGATGGATAATAGAAGAATAACAAAGAATAGAGGGGATGGGATGAGAGGAGTGAACAAAATGATAAACCGAATGTACCAAGCTGAGACCATGTACTAGTGTAAAGTACATGATACCAAGCTCTGGTTTACTCAGCAGTACCAACTGAACAACCCTTACCATTTAATCCCACACACCAGTGACAAGTCATTCCTCACTAGTATGTGGTCTGGGCTCGGTATATTTGGCACATCATGGGTTCACTCTCCTCATCCCATCCCCTCTATTCTTTATTGTTCCTTCATTCCCCATCCTTCTCTTTACCCATTTCCCTTTGGGACATTTACTATTTACTTATTATTTGGTCATGGCCCTATTGTTTTATATTCGGCCACTTTCTATTGTTCTATTTTCATTCACACTCCCATCATTTTATTCTCAGCCATATTTCATTGTTCTATTCTCATTTACATTCCTTATTCTATTCTTGATCATTGTAGACAATACCTCCACATGTTCTTCATACCTTATTGTTCTCCATTCCTTATGGATTCCACATCTTGCTTCTTAACCTATATAAGTAGTGAATGTATATAGATAGTTCTTCACTCTGAATATCAACTAGGTTTATACCTTCTTGTCTTCCCTCCTCCTGTCTGAAGTCCTTTACTTGGGCTGACACTCTCAGCACTCTCCCAGGTTTCCCTTCTGTTCCAAATTAGTGGCACACATGGAAAGTAGGGTGCAATGCACAAGTACATTGAAGCCAAGCCACTCTGATCGGTCTACAGGACTTGGCCGATTCCTACCAGCATCGTGAAGTAGGCACTATTGCAATAGCACTCAGCCCATGCATTGTCGGCATTTCCAGTGCCTGACAACTAGTGAGGAATGACTTGTCACTGGTGTATGGGATTAAATGGTAAGGGTCATTTGGTTGGTACTGCTGAGTGAACCGGAGCTTGGTATCGTGTACTTGACAGATGCCTTGGATACCAAAGCTGAGAAATTGGCTATGGTGCCTGTATTAAGTATATGACATCATGCTTTGGTTCACTTGGTCATACCAGCCAAACAATATCTACTGTCTAATCTCACACACAAGTGAAAAGTCATTCTTCCCTAGTATGTGCTCTTGGCTCAGTACATTCAGTCTGTCACTTGGTTTATTCCCCTTCATCCCATCCCCTTGTATCTTCACTTATTCTTTTATGCATCCTATTTCTATCTATTTTGATTATGCTCTATTGTTCTATTTTTGGTTATGTTCTATTGTTCTATTTTCAGTCATTGTGACCAATGCTTCAACATCTTGTTTCCATACCTTATCTCTTTTGCATACATACCTTATGCTACCCTGTTCCATGTCTTCCACCTTCAGGTTCTTTAACTATATATGTAAGTAGTGCATGGATTTATGTACTTCTTCATTCTGAGAATCAACTTTGCAACCCCCTATACTGTTGTCTAAGTCCTTACTCAGGCCAAGACTCTCACCATCCTCCCGAGTTATCTTCTCTCTGAAATCAGTGGCCATATGGAAGAAGGGTGCAATGTATGAGTATGTTGAAGCCAGCCACATCCATTTGGTCTGTTGTACTTGGCCAATACCCTGCCAACATCATGTTCTCCATACTATTACATTAGTATTCAATCCATGCATTCTTGGCACTTTGGTGCTTGACAGCCTGAGTCAAAAATATTAGTCAGCAACTTGCTGGCCTCTAAGCACACTGAAAGTTGCATTGACTTGGGAAGTGCTAGTAGTGAGGTTAAGCTCAATGTTTCTGCTCTTTTTAATCCAAATTCTTTAATAATTCATTTGTCTTCTGATTTGGTGCTGAATTCTTTGATCACCTCTTTTAAATATTTAATCAATTTGGGTTCTACCCATAGTTGTATTGAATCTGCTTATGTACAGGAACAGAAAATCCCTACTATTTCTATTGATCTGATTCCTCTTAAACTCTTTGATAGTACTACTAATTTGGTCATTACTGAATCTGTAGAAATGCCTATCAGATTTCCATCTGGACACCTCCAGTGCATTGGCTTCTATGTCACATCATATATCCCTCCATTTCAGTGGGACTTGGTTGTTGGGGTTACTGGTCAAATTAGGCTCAAAGATTCCAAAGCTGTTTCCTTCAGGTAAGAGATCATATAATTCACCTTTTGCCTGTCATCGGGGAATGAGTTGGGCTGCATTTGAAAATTCATCCTACATAAAAAAATGAATCCTTTCAGCTTCTTTGGGTTGGTCCCATCAAAGGGTCTGGTTTGCAAATCCTGGAAGCCTGACCATCCTGACAATGTTATTAGACCATTCCACTGAATTCAAGGATCACATTGAGAACATTGTCATTGGCAAGACCCTGGGGGGTCCTGGCCTGCGGAGCTTGCTTGGGTTGAGGATGCATAGCCCAGGAGTGTGTGAAAGGGTAGGCATGGGTGGTACTGAAGGTGCTGCCTATGCCTGTTGACCAATGGGAGGCTGTCCCTCAGCCTTGGTACCCTGACATGGGTGTGCCAACCTGAGTTCTTCCTCTGCTAGTTTAATTTACTGAGTATTGTTGCCATGATCTTCATACTCAATGTTGTGATCGACCACCTCCTCAATGCACAAATGCTGCTGAAAGAGGGAGGTGAGATATTGTAGTTTGATAGCTGGTGGCAGACTATAACCAGAGTGGAAGGCTGGGGTGCCAGAGGCACCATGCACCCTGCACTGTAAAACTATAGGGGTGAACTGGCTGTTCTTAGCATAGGTCACTGATCTATAAAGTTTGAGGGAGCATATATTAAGAAGTGCTCACAGAAGATAGGTCTGTTCAGTGCCAAACATGCATGAGCTGAGCACTAGTACAATAGTGCCTTAAACATGATGCTGGCATAATTTGGCCCAGTCCAATGGGCTGAGAAGATGTGGCTGGCTTCAACATACTCATGCATTATGCCCTACTTCTATGAGGCCAATGGATTTTGGGAGGATTGCTTGGGAGGGTGCCAAGAGTGTCAGCCTGAGCATAGACTAAGACAGAGAGGCTAAGAGGATCTATAGTCTAATTTCTGTTGATATTCTGAACAAAGAAATACATACATCTAATACACTACTTATATAGCCAAAGAAATGAGGATGAATGACCTTGATATGTTACTAGGGAATAGCATAGGTTAGGCCAACCCGCATGGGTCACTGGGTTGGGTGCCCTTAGAGTTGGGTGTGGATCAAGCCAAGAGCACCTGTAACCTGGTGCAACCCGGCCTATCATCTATGTACTCATACATGTGCACACATACAACATGAATGCACCATATGTGCATGCATATGACACACATGCATACATCACATTTGTGTCAGCACATATGCATACAGTGCATTCATATTGACATGTTTGTATCGATGCATATGCTTACAGCACATTCATGTCAGCACAAACATGATGTACAACATGAATGCACCTCACGCATGTGGGTGCAGCATGCACCCAACACCCATCAACCTATGGGAAAAAATCCATGGATTGACCATTTCAGGTTCCCCATGGGTCACGTGTGGGTCACCCACATTTGACCTGTAGGTAACCCGTGCCATTCCCTATATGTTATAGGGTAATGCAAGAAATGTATGCAAAAGAATAAGACATGGAAACATGATATGGAAAATTCAGTCAAATCAACCGAGCATAGAAACATATCAAAATGAGTAGAAACAAAAATGCATAACAGAATAAGCAAGGACAGAAAGGGATAGGGAAATGCATGGGTTAGGCCAACCTGCACAGGTCACCGGGTTGGGTGCCCTTGGGTGTGGGTGTAGGTCAAGCCATGAGCACCCATGACCTGGGCCCAATCCAGGGCGTCAACTCTAACACGAACACGACTTATATGTACGCACATGCACCGACATAAACACGACACCCCAAACGTGATGAACATGCCATACATGCATGTGACACCACGAACACGATGTACACAACATAGATGAGGTATGTGACACCACAAATGTGACGTACATGACGTATGAGCATGCACTGCCATGAACACGATGTACACACATGCACTGCATGCATGCGAGTGTGGTGCGTACCCGAGACCTGTCAACCTGTGGGAAAAAACCCATGGGTTGATGGGTTTGGGTTTCCCATGGGTCGGGTGCGGGTCACCCACATTTGACCCATGGGTGACCCATGCCATTCCCTAGAAAGGGATGGAAAGGGATGGAATGAAGTGGAATGAACCAAGGACAAACCAAATATACTAAGCTGAGGTCACATACTAGTGAAGAATGACTTTGTCACTTGCAGGTGGGATTAGATGGTAAGAATGTGTGGCTGGTATGACTGAGTGAACCCAGGCTTGGTAATGTGTTCTTCACAACAAGGTGCATGGGATTGAGTGAGCATAGGGTTAGAATGTTGAATAGGCTAAATAGGCTAGATTGAATAGTCAGGGATAATGTCAAGTCCACAATACCATGCTCTGATTTACTCAGCAGTACCGACCGACCGACCCTTACCCATATTATCCCTCACCAGTGCGCGGTCTCAGCTCGGTACATTTGGTTCATCATTTGGTTCATTATCCCTACCCCACCCTCCTATTCTTATTATTCTTCTATTCCCCATCCTTCCCTCTGCCCGTTTACCCTCAGGAATTCACTGTTCATCTATCACTTGGTCATGGCTCTATTGTTTTATATTCGGCCACCCTCTATTGTTGTTAAATATGCATGTCAGCGCTTAGCTAGAGGCTTCCAGAAGGGTTCCTGGAGGTTCTGAATGGTTTCCAAGGGGGGTTCGTACTGTGGAGACGGAGGGGCTAGAGGTCATGGGTTCGCGGTTGGAATCGGAAGGGGGCAGAAAGACGGGAAGCGCCGGGGGGTCTAAGACTGTTCATGGGATTAGGTGGTTCGAGTGGTTCGAGGTCGCAGGGACTTGGCTTCAACTTATGTGTTGCACCCTCCTCAATCATCTGTCCCTAATTTCGGAAAGTCGGAAGTTTACTGGAACTGAATTGGAAACTATGACGCAGAATTAAGTCAATATTTGTACTGGCGAATAGTCCAGTCGACTGGTGTCTTATATACATGTATCTAGTCTTTGTACTAACTTTTTGCCGAGTAACGACAAGGGGGGGAAGAGAGTACAAGGGGCAATACAGAATGAAAGAACAAGGGAGTGAGGTATGCGATGATCCTGCACGTCGTTTATCAAAGGAGCGGAACCTTGGCTTTGGAATCTTCAGAGGTTTGGGAACGTGGAACCTTGGGCTGATACAATGGAATTTGGAAAGCGGTTATTCAGGCTTTGAGCGGTCGGAAAGGTCCCAGAAACGGTATGGGTGGTTGTGGGGATTAATGTGGTTTTATTGGTGGCATGGGCCATAACAATTGTTCTACTTTCCCTCACACCCTTACTCGTTTATTATCAGTCATATCTCATTGTCCTATTCTCGTTTACATCATATTGTTCTATTCTAGATCGCTGTGGACAATACTTCCACATGGTCTCCATACCTTATTCTTTTCCCCATGTCTTATGCCACCCTTATTCCACATTCCGCCTCTTAGCCTATATAAGTAGTGAATGCATGTACATAGTTCCTCAGTCTGAGTATCAACTAGGTTTATGCCTTCCTGCTCTCCTCCCTCTGTTTGTCAGGGGACGACCCTCTCCGAGTCCTGATGACAAGTCTGAGGTCCTATCTCGGACTCCACCTAAACTCCAAGGATGAGAGACCAGAGTCCGAAAGACCACTAATGTCAGAGGATGACCTCTTCCGAGTCCTGGTCTAAGTCCGAAGCCCTATCTTGGACTCTCCCCAACTCCGAGGCCCTATCTCGGACTCTCCCCAACTCCGAGGCCCTATCTTGGACTCCCTCCAACTCCGAGGCCAGGAGACCCAGGTCCAAGGGACCACCGAGCAGGAGATAGGAATAATCTTAGCACTATGACTGGAACCCAGAATAAGCACCTGAGCCTCAGACTTAGTACCAGGAAGTCGGCTCTACAGACTCCAATATGTTGATTTATAAGCTAGTGCACAGATCACTTACATAAAGGGTATAAAAGAGGTTCACCAGCAGCGGGATCCTTAGACTTTCCTCTTCGGATTCCCCCTGCTTAGGTGAGAGCCCTACATGTACTTAGGTAGTAGTGATAATTAAACTTCGGATTTCCCCTGCTTAGCTCGCCTCCAAGACACCTCCGAGAGGCTGCAAGAGGGTTGCCCTTACACTGTTCAGAAGTCCCCCACTCAGGCCGACACTCTTGGCATCCTCTCGAGTATCTCTTCCATCACAAATCAGTGGCACACACAGGAGGCAGGGCGCAACGCACGAGCACATTGAAGCTAAGCCACCCCAACTGGCCTGCAGGACTTGGCCGGTTCCCAACTGTACCTTCGGTATTACCGAGGCCTAACAGATAATAGCATAGTAGATCCTAATAGCTGCTAAAAATACATTACTTTCTTGTTGTATTAACTTGTTAATATCAAAGTATAATTCACCAAGCTTTAGTTCATTCAGTCATACCAGCTGAACACTCTAATTGTAATTATATGTATGGTGGTGACCAAGTCAAATATTCACAAGTCACTTTGTACAGTTTGGCCTTAGTGTTATGGCCCATGCCCCTCAAGCAGACCTATTTCAAGTTCATGCACCGTGTTTTGGAACTGTAAAAGAGGTAACCCAAGAACTGTGACAAAACTTTGGTGTGAAGAAAGCCTAATCAAGTTCTCTGACAAGATGACAGAAGTTAATTTCTGTCTGGGTTGATGTCCAAAAAGAATTGTTTAGAGGGGGCCTTGGCAGGTAGGTACCTTGTCAATTACATGTAGGAATAATTGTTTATGTGCATGAACTATTATTCTACCCTTGCCTAGGTTTATTTCTACAGATGTTCTATAAATCTGATTTAGTTCTTTTACTATTTTTTTGTGTACCTTTATGTTATCACCGAGAAACCTTCCACTTCAGTAGAAGGGTTTGAGATTTACTCTTTGGAATAAACCTCTGTCAACAAGTCTTTGGACCTGTTGATTTGGCACTGGTCTTCAGACCAATGTACCTAAGAGTGCTTGCTGCACAAGATAATCCTGTGGATTATGGGTGAAAGTAAGATTGATTTTTTTTATGCTACAGAACTAGTCTCTATATATACTAATTCTAAGCTGATTATGTAACTCCCCGATAAGGCAAGACTTTCCTGAAATTAGTGGAAGGGTGTGGAAAGGAATGGAAAGTCCTAGAAGCCTGTGGCAGTTACAAGTCACCCTGTAGTCACTAATGAGTCATATTCCCATGGCTGGTAGTCTCGTGACTGGTTTTTATGACTCAGTAAAGCTGAGGAGTCGGTCAAGTCCTGCAGACCATTCAGGGTGGCTAGGCTTTAACGTGCTCATGCATTGCATCCTGCTGTTCTGTGCATGCCACTGATTTGGATAGACAAGAGGCCCGTGAAGATGCCAAGAGTGTCGGCTTGAGCAAAGGACTTTAGATGGGAGAAGGGTGGACAAGGGGATGCAACCAAAGTTGATATTCAGAGTGAGGAATTATCTACATACATCCGCTACTTATATAGGTTAAGAAGCAAGATGTGGAACAGGGTGGCGTAAGGAATGGAGAACAATAAGGTATGAAAAATTATGTGGAGGCATTGTCCATAGTGATCAAGAATAGAATAAGGAATGTAGGCGAGAATAGAATAATAAAATATGGCTGAGAATAAAATAATGAGGGAGTGGGTGAGAATAGAACAATAGAGGATGGTCAAAGATAAAACAATAGGGCCGTGACCAAATGTCAGGCCTCAGTACCACTGAAGGTACGGTCGGGAACTGGCCAAGTCCTGCAGGCCAGTTGGGGTGGCTTGGCTTCAATGTACTCGTGCATTGCACCCTGCCTCCTGTGCATGCCACTAACTTGTAATGGAAAAGATACTTAAGAGGATGCCAAGGGTGTCAGCCCGAGTAGGGACTTCTGAATGGAAGGAGGAGGGTAGAAAGGTGTAAACCTAGTTGATACTCAGACTGAGGACTATGTACATGCATTCGCTACTTATATAGGCTGAGAGGTGGAATGTGGAATAAGGGTGGCATAAGACATAGAGAAAAGAATAAGGTATGAAGACCATGTGGAGGTATTGTCCACAGCAATCTAGAATAGAACAATGCGAGAGTAAGAAAATGAAATATGACCGATAATAAACAAGTAAGATTGTGAGAAAGAATAGAACAATAGGGGGTGGCTGAATATAAAACAATAGGGCCACGAGTGAGTGGCAATGAATAGTGAATGTCCCAAGGGTAAACGGGCAAGGGGAAGGACAGGGAATGGAAGAATAATAAAGAATAGGAGGGTGGGGTAAGGATAATGAACCAGATGATGAACCGAGTGTACTGAGCCGAGACCGCGCACTGTGAGGGATGATATGGGTAAGGGTCGGTCGGTCAGTACTTGTTACATACCATTGCCATGGTTGGTGAATACATGTAACAAGTTGCTGTTTAAATAGTGCCCACAGACTAATGCCAGATAACCTGGCATAGTGGCCTTTTGGCCCAGTTGGAAGAACACATTACTGTGGGAATTTGTTGCCTTTCACAGTACTGCCGAGTAAATCAGAGCATGGTATTGTGGTCGTGACACTGAATTAATAAATGAATAGTAAATGTTCTAAGGGAGAATGGGTAAGGGAATGGACAGGGAATGAGAGAATAGTAGGGGGTGGAGGGGATAGGGTGAGAGGAGTGGTCCAGATGATGTACTGGATGTACCAAGCCGAGACCACATGATAGTGAGGGATGATATGGGTAAGGGTCGGTCGGTCAGTATTACCGAGTGAACCGGAGCTTGGTATCATAGACTTGACACTGGTCAAGTCATGAAATATTAATAGTAAGCGAGCCGTGCTTCTGGGCTGACCTTATGTGTAATAGTTATTACATAAACCCAGGAATTTGTTGTACAATTTAATCTTGAGAGCTTGAGCTGGCAGTTTGGCTCCATTCTCCATGTGTAATTATTTGGCACCAGTCTGTGGGTCCTTGTGGGTCCAAAATGGAAATAAGCGAAAAAATATAAGTGTTTTTGGAGGTTTTCCTTGGGCTAGAAGAGCTTCATAATTTAAGAGTTAATTACTTGGAGGTAATTCACTCTTAAATGGCCAGCCAAAACATTATATTTTTTTTGGTAGTCCAGATGAGACTGATTTAAGTTGGATTATTCCTTGGAGGAGAGGTTTGGACTCCTACATATTGAAGGTTAGGAAGTGACCAGACTATCAAGGGATCATCCCCTGTTCCCTAACACACCACCCGCACCTTTCCAGGGATTTTCTGACCATAATATTCAGGGAGGATCCCCCAACCGCCCTTTATGCAATTCCTTCTCAACAACCAAAAGTTCTGCAATCCTGAATTCCCACAATTCTGTAACCACAGTTCTGCTCTTGCAGTAGGCATCTCAAAGGATCACCACATACCTGAGTCCCTTGTTCTTTGCTTTCTATTGACTCCTTGTATTTCCTCCTTCCCCTTCTCTTTAGACTGGACAGTAGAAAATACAAGGAGTGGTTATATGTATATAACCCCCAGTCAACTGGACTATTCGCCAGTATGAATATCAAATTAATTTGCATCCTAATCTCTGACTCAGCTTCCAGCTTACTTCCGACTTAGTTCCTTGTGCATTCCCAACTTTCCAAAATTAGAGACAGATGATCGAGGAGGGCACAACACATAAGTTGAAGCCAAGTCCCTCTGACTTTCAAAACACCCAAATGACTGGTCGTACAAGTCTAACACCATGGGTGACCACCACCCTAAGCCCTGGCGCTTCATCATCCAACTCCACTCTGAAACCTCTGTCCAAAGTTAGGGATATGATGAGATCTGGAGGGAACAGCACATAAGCTGAAGCCAAGCCCTACCCTGAACCTCTGTGAAGTTACAACCTTGCTGAGATATAACTTAAGAACCTCACCACTTGCATTCTTAGTAACAGGTATGTATGTCTATTTTCCATATCTCTTTATTTTAGTTTATATCTGTTATGCTACCCTGTTTCATACTTATGGTTATCTATCCCCATTTCCTTTTAGTAGCACATCATCCTGTATGTATTCTCCGTTCAGAATATGGACTTAAGTTGCACATATGCATATCTTCCTCCAAGTCAGCATCCAAATTCAGTACTGACACTCTTAGTCCTCTCCTAAGCAACATCTGAAATCCAGTAGCAGAAGGGA
>QLPI01021682.1:0-10224 GCA_003314275.1 Chroogomphus rutilus
TGAGGGTAAAAATACAAATAAAAGTGATAAAAATTAAGAACTTAAAAGCGCACAGAATGATACCAAAATCGATATATAAATACAATATATTGAGATTGGTCTCTCAGGGGTGAGATGCAAGTTTGCACCCAACAAAAGACACCGACTGTACGGCCTCCTGAAACAGCTACCGGTCCCCATACGCCCGTGGAACTCCATATCAATGGATTTCATCGAGAAACTACCCCCGTCGGCTGGCTACGACTCCATCCTCGTCATCGTAGATCAACTCACCAAACAATCCATCTTCATCCCAACCCACGACACCATCACATCTCCCCTCCTAACCAAGTTGTTCGTGCTCCACGTATTTTCAAAACATGGGGTCCCATCGCATGTTACCTCGGACCGCGGAACAGAATTCGTGTCTTCCTTCTTCAGGTCCCTGGGGAAGGCCCTAGACATGAAACTACACTTCACTTCCAGATACCATCCAGAAGGCGACGGACAAACCGAACGGATGAACCAAACGTTGGAACAATGCCTCCGGGTCTACTGCAACTACCAGTAGGACAACTGGGCGGACCTCCTCCCAATCGCGGAATTCGCCTACAACAACGCCCCCAACGCAACAACCGGAATATCGCCCTTCTTTGCCAACAAAGGATACCACCCGGACATCACCTTCCACCCCGAGCGAGACTTGGCCTCCTCAAGGGCACACGACTTCGCAGTGGACCTAGATGAACTGCACCAGGAGCTCTGCAGAAACATATCCACGGCTCAGCAACGCTACGCCGCCTCCGCAGACCAACACCGTTCCCAAGGACCAGAGGTCAAGGTCACCCCAACCGCACAATACCACCACAGCCGCTAATAGAAATCAATGGGGAACGCGAATACAAAATAGCAGAAATCCTAGACTCAAAGATCGATCGTCGTCATGGCTGCCAACTCCGATACCTAGTCAGATGGGCTGGTTACGAAGGGACAGAAGAAGAGACCTCCTGGCTCCCTGCCACAGAACTAAACCACGCGAGGGAGGTGGTTTTGGACTTTCACCGTGCCTATCCACTCAAGCCAGGCCCAGGAAGACCAAACGACCGGTCTTGATCACCCGGTACATCGTTCGACAGCCAAGGACCTTGAGGTCTCGGTCCTAATGGGGGGGTACTGTTACATCCCATGCCCCCAACAAACCCATACCAACCCCCACAACCACCCACCCCCGTTTCCGAAACCTCCCCGACTACCAAAGGACGGACAATCACCCTCCGTGGTTCCCGTTCCCGTAACGTCCGTCCGAGCCCCCGCTAGTCCGATCCCGATTCCCGTGACCAAGGTTCCGCATCTTGATAACCGACGCGTCAGTCTATCGCATACCTTACTCCCTTGTTCTTCTTTCCTATTGACCCCTTGTACTCCCTTTCTTCTTGTTTTATGACCGGCAAAGATAGTACAAGGATAGTCGCATGTATATAGTCTCCCAGTCGACTGGACTGTTCGCCAGTACGAATATCGACTTAGTCTACCCTCTAGTTTCCGATTCATTTCCGGTAAACTCCCGTCTCCTTTCCGAAATTAGAGACAGACGATCGAGAAGGGCGCAACACATAAGTTGAAGCCAAGTCCCTTCGACCTCGAACACCTTAGTGACTGGATAGAACCAATCCACGACCGACCCTAAGCTCCCGGCGCTCCTGTCTCCATCCGTGGTCCGTTTCTGACCCCGGTTCTTGGCCTTCGGCCCCTTCACGGACCTCTATGCTAATCCGGATAAGCCCTTTCGGAAGTATTAGCTAAGTGCCTGACACGCGGACTTAACAAGCGGCCAAGTCCTGCAGGCCAAAAGTAGTAACTTTGGCTTCAACGTACTCATGTGTTGCACCCTATTTTCTGTGCATGCCACCAATTTGGAATAGAAAGGATATTCGGAGTGCCGAAGGTGCTGGCCCAAGTAGAGGACTTTACAAGGGAGAGGGAAGGTAAGGAGCCTAAGCCTAGAAGATACCCAGAATGAGGGAGTATGTACATGCATGTCCTACTTATATAGGTTAAGAAGTGACATGTGGAATAAGGAATGTGGGACAATAAGGTATGCAGAGCATGTGGGGGTATTGTCCACAATGAGTAGAAATAGAATGGAGGAATGTAACAGGGATAGAACAATGAAACTAGAATAATAGGAATGTGGCCAAGGATAGGACAATAGGGAGTGACTGACATAGGGTTGTGGCTGAGGATAAAACAAGGACAGGATGTCCCAAGGTGGGGTGGCTTGAGGAATAGGAACAGACGGGGTAGGATTAATGGTTGGTAAATGAGAAAGAGTGGATGAAGGATGGGAACGGAGAATGTGGAGGGTGGATGTGCTGAGCCGAAATTGTTAACTATTCTTTTAGATAGTATTTAAGATAGCTAACTACTTCTAATATGAGCTCTTTTCCAAGAGACTGAGATAGTATTTCAGTCCTTATAGTTTAACAAGGGTGTCAGATGTCTGGTGTCCAACATAGTTCTCCACCATGTTGAGAAACAAACGAGTGCCCATGATGATTGGAATGACAAACTCCCAACTTGAAAACAAT
Source organism: Chroogomphus rutilus (assembly GCA_003314275.1). NCBI lineage: Eukaryota > Fungi > Basidiomycota > Agaricomycetes > Boletales > Gomphidiaceae > Chroogomphus > Chroogomphus rutilus. Next base: position 2,568 of record QLPI01021682.1, read on the forward strand.
ATTTCTGTCAGGAATGTCTTCTGAAAAATTATAAACCGACATACCCAAGGGCAACCCATATATCGTTTCGAGAGGCATAAATAAAAATTAAGGTGTTAGCAAGCAAAGAAATAAAGACACTATGGAAGTGCCATGTCATTATAGTGAAGGATAACAACGTTGTTATTTACGTTAAAAAGTAGAGCAAACTGCCTCATGTTAGCGCTGCTAGAATAAATCTTATTAGAAAATATCAACTAACTTGTCACGAATGAGGGCCTTGAGTAATGGTGACCCATATTCGGCGATGTATATTGTCCATGCTTTGTAAAGCATGCAAAGGGAGAGGATGGCTTCGATGACCATTGTAGGAACATGAATAAGAAAACCGAACTTTGACATGGTAGGAATGTAGCATCCAGTGAAGGTGTATATTGAAGGTAGTGCCGCGCCTGATCAGGTCATGAAACAAAATTAAGTAATGATTTTTGCAGATGGACTCACCAGCTGGAAGAAAAAATTTACAAATGACTATCCAGGCGGCTATTACAAACAAAACCAGGCCAGCAATACAAACAACTACTTGTTTATCACGATGAAAGGCGAAATAGATCTGTGCATAAAAGTATGGATGCGGAGACCTTGTGCTTGGAATGAAGAGCATACCCGGGCAACCAGTATGACTATCAACCTTCGACTTAGTATCTGCTTTCGTCATCGATTCAACCGGAAAATGCTAACCTTGTACACTGGCGAATATGAGCACTGCGCTGTTCGATGTCTATCAAAATGAGTGCATGGAATCGAGGCGGACGTACGATGCAACCTGCCAATGCCAGTAATTTCTGCGGCTGAAGGATCCATGAGGATTTAATGAAATAATCTCGGGCAGGTCCGATTGTATGCTTACAACTTCAAAGGCTAAATCAGCATGGGAACACCAGTCAGAGTATGAATTGATAATTCACATTATCGGACAGAGATCGGTGAAATAAGACTTCGATGCCACATCATCATTATCGTCATTATCCTAAATCTTGTCTATGAGATTAAGACAATAAACACACCCGCGATATCAAAAGTGCGTGCGAAAAGTCCGAAGTAGCGAACCTGTGGAAATTTCACATGAGTACTTGAGAATTTTGATAATTCATAGCGGGGGCAGATGGAGACTAACGAAAATAAACAACATCTTTCCAAGGGAGTATCGGCGATTCCAGACTAGGGTAACCTGATATAGGTCTATAAAAATTATAGCAGCATGAAGAGATGGAACCAACTTCGGCATCAAGGGTGAGGGCTGCATGAAGGTCAGTGGATGGTATGAACTCCAGTCCACATTCTCACCATAATCATATATCAAGAGGGTCAATGATGCAACCCATGAGTGTGTGGTAGCATTGTCTTCATAAACAAGTCGATCATAGTCAGGCGTTGTAGGATATACTTGTAAACGAGGACTTGCATGCTATTAAGGCTGTAGTTGTCGATAGAGAAACTTGGGAATCAAGCTGAGGGGAAAGAGACATTCTGTATAACTTGTGTGCGAGTGTGCTAAGAGATAGAGGCTGATCTTTATGGTGCTCCGGGACATAAGATTAGTGCGCAATTGAGCCTGCACCTAGCATTAAGTGATAACTTGGGGTATTAGTTAGATGCATAACTCACTTAAGGGGCTGAATTTCCGTCTCAACTCCTGTGAACATGAGAGTGGTGTCTTGATCGACCTGAGCAGTTCAAGGTTTGAAATGCCGCCGAGTGTGCCGTTTCATTCTAAGATATCTATCTGCCTGTACAAGGTTAGCTGTATGGCACATGCTATGTAAGTTACAGGAATAGATGAGAACGAAGGAGGTCTCACCTCAGTCGATGTGGATAAACGCCTGAGGGATGAAAATCTTTCTACCGCCACTCTTATAGTGATGTGGACTGTGGACCGAAGGTATGGAAAAGTCAAATATAGCAACATAAGGGTAAAAATAGTAAATGTGGACTTATTCCACTTTCAACACTCCCCCTCGCTGTCACAACAGTTTGACTGTTGTAGTCAGCGAAATTAGATGTCCACAGTCACTCCCCCTCGTTGAGATATCGACATGATCATCACAGCACAGGACATACTCCAAGCATAGCAATAAACTTCTCATGCTTGGCGCGAGGTTTGTCAAAATGTCAGCAAGCATATCAGCGGTGGGTAAATAGCGGAAAGCAACAACATTGTCGACAACATGTTCACAGGTATAGTGGAATTTTATATCAATGTGCTTTGAGTGGGCATGAAAGGTGGGGTCCTTGGTCAGGGCAATTGAGCCAGAGTTGTTGCTGTAAATCGTTGATGTGGACTGTCGGTGACCAAACATCTGTAAGAGCCGACACAACCACATTGCTTCCAACCACATTGCTTCCTTCGTCACATGACAGCTTGCAACATATTCTGCTTCACATGTGGATGTGGTCACAACTGCCTGGTGTTTGAACTCCAAGAAATGGATCTTAGACCAAGTGTGAAAATGTAAGGTAGCGGACAAACGGTTTCCGCTAAGGTCACGTGACTCAAGTGTCACATCCATCATTTCACACAAGGATCTGGCAACATCCACAAAAAAATGATTCTGAGACCACATATCAATGGCATAGAACTATATGTACATAGTCTTGGTTTTACTTTTTGAAAAAAATCACTATTGCAAATGTAATATATCAAAACTTTCAAACATCTTCTCAAAATTCATAATCACAGTTTTAAGCAGTCTGACACTGTCAAGAATTTTTTGGTCACAAAATTTTTGTGCTGATGTAATCACCTTTATAAGGAGATATTCCATATATAGAAAGACATTCCCATGGGTAAGGTAGAGGACATATGGATTCCGCTAAGGTCACATGACTCAAGTGTGGTATCCACCATTTTGCACAAGGATCTGGCAATATGCTGTTGGAATAATTCGACTGGCATCTGTACATTGGTTGCCGTGTCACATTAGTCATACACGACTTGTAATTCCTCATCTGTTTGCCAAACAGTTGCTCTTTTTCACAGTCCTTGCTCAGCACCTGTCAGGCTCCGGGAATGCCGAGGAGTGGCCAAGTCCTGCAGGCTGGGAATAGTGGCATGGCTTCAATGTGCTCGTGCGTTGTGGCCTACTTCCCATGCGTGCCACCGATTTGGGACAGAGGGATACCCGGGAGAGTGCCGAGAATGTCGGCCCAGGTAAAGAACTTGGGACAGGAGAAGGGAGGACAAGAAGGCGTAAACCTAGTTGATTTCTAGAACAAAGAACCATCTACATACATTGGCTACTTATATAGGCTAATAAGTGAGATGTGGAACAGAGTGGCACAAGGAATGGAGAACAATAAGGTATGAAGAATCATGTGGAGGTATTGTCCACAATGATCAGGAATAGAACAAGGAATGTGGACAACAATAGAACAATAAAGTATGGCCGAGGACAAAAGAGTGAGTGAGAATAGAACAATGAGAGTGGCAGAACATAAAACAATAGGGCCACTGCCGAGTGACAACAAAGAGTGAATGTCCTGAAGGTAAGCAGGCAAGGGGGAGGATAGGGAATAACAGAATGACAAAGGATAGAGGGGATGGGATGAGGAAAGTGAACCAAATGATGAACCGAATATACCGAGCCGAGGCCACACACTGGTAAGGGTTGATATGGGTAAGGGTCGGTCAGTAGGCACTGCCGAGTAAATCAGAGCATGGTATTGTGGGCTTTACAGCACCACCGAAATTCAACACAAACAGATCACAGGTTGCTCCTGTTAACCACCGCAGGTGCTGATAGGAATCGCATAACCTCAAAAGCACAAACCCAGTCAAAGCTGTGGCTACCAAAAGTGTGCACAACCAGGCCTAACGAAAGCCTGTGACATTTGACCAAAAGCTGCGCCTACCAAAAGTGTGCACAGCCAGGCCTAACAAAAGCCTGTGACATTAAACCAAAAGCCGCACCTACTGAAAGTGTACCAGGCCTAGTGAAAGCCTGTTGTAACCAAACTGAGAAGCCATACCTAGTGAAAGTATGCCAGGCCTACCAAAAGCCTGTTTTTCCTACATTCTCTGAGAGGATTTCCATTCTACTCTACTTATGGAACCCTGGATACATGTCTGTAATGGAACTTATATGTGGATCTACCCCCCACACCATGAATCAGCATAGGATCTGGAGATCTGAGATAGAAGTTGAGGAGTTTGGATTTCAGGAGGTGTGGTGGAATAATTTGACCAGCATCATTAGTCACACATGATTTGTAATTCCTCATCTGTTTGCAATAAGCCATTATCTCCGCTCAAGCCAAACAGTTACACTTTTCTGCGGTCCTTGCTCAGCACCACCGAAATTCAACACATCCCAGATACTATTTTAGCTGGGTTGGACAAGGCTGATGTTATATAGTGTATCTCAATCATTATTTCCAAAAAAAATTGCCATCCTCTGTAGCAGAATACAAATTTTTTTGAAGATGAAAATTTTTGCGCTTGTGACTGTGATTGTCACATCACATGACCTTAGTGGAAACCGTTTGTCTGCTACCTTAATCAGATGTAGAATGATGAGTATGGACACATCCTGTAAAGTCCAAGTCTACATATGTTGAAGGGAAATGAGCAACTATTGGCACTGGTTCAGAGATTTATTAGACAATCTAGAAATTATCACTCCTCATTGATAGTCAACACTAACAAGTAGTCATGTTAAGAATGTGAGCAGCAAGGTTCTTAATTGATATCCTGGCAAGGTTATAACTTTGCAAGGTTTGGAGCAGGGCTTGGTGTAAAGTCCACAATACCGAGCTCTGTGTCAAGTACACGTACCGAGGATCCGGTAACTCGGCGGTACTGACTAAGATACTCCATTAGTAACCATGTACAAGTCACTTGACGAGTTGTTCTCGGCTCGACGCATATATCGGTTGCATTCCTCACTTCCATCCCACGCCTACTCCTTGTCAAGCGTCGGATACTGACGGACTTCGGTACTGCCGAGGGGTGTTGGCGAAAAGGTCGGGCGGACTATGGCCAAGTCCTGCAGGCCAAGAGTAGTGGCGTTGGCTTCAACGTGCTCGTGCGTTGCGCCCTACTTGCCGTGCGTGCCACTGTATTTGCCACAGACGGGTACTCGAGGGGATGCTAATGATGCCGGCTCGAGTCGAGGACTTAACAGAAGAGAAGAAGGTAGAAGGGCCTAAGCCTAGTCGATACCCAGAACGAGGAAGTATGTACATGCATGTCCTACTTATATAGGTTAAGAAGCGACATGTGGAAATAAGGAATGTGGAACAATAAGGTATGCAGAGCATGTGGTTATTGTCCACAACGAACAAAATTAGAATAAGAAATGTAAGATGGGGATAAAACAATAAAGGACAGAATAATAGGACGTGCCCTAGGATAGGACAATAGGAAATGCCTGTTTATAAAACAAGGCTGTAGCCGAGGATAACACAAGGGAAGGAGGTCCCGAGGTGAGACGGACCGAGGAGTGAGGAGTAGGCGTGGATGGGGACGAGGAATGTAACCGATATGTGTGTCTGGCCGAGAACAACTCATTGGATGGTTCGTATTTGGTTGCTTAATGGAGTATTTTAGTCGGTACCGCCGAGTTACCGGATTCTCGGTACGTGTACTTGACAGTATCCCCCCTTAGCGGCTGAACCCATAAAGCCGATAGTCGGAGATTGAATATACGGTCCAGAATGCCTAAACGTGACGTCACGCGAAGGTTCGAGTCTGGCGCCCTTTGCTTCTTTCCATCGTCTCCGAAACGCGTAACAGCAACGCATCAGAATCGCCAGAAATGGAATGTGCGTCCGATGTACGTGAGTTAGAGGAGACGGGTCGGGCCGATGACGCCTCGGTACTGACTACTGTGAGGGAGGTAGTCGAAGGAGAAATAGTGGGCCCTGGAGAACGGCGGGTGGATGCTGAATTTCAGGCAGCCGTTGAACAGTGGGTGGACCGAGAGTCCGAAGCCGGACAGACCGAAATGGTCAGGCAGACGGATGCACGGGTGTCTGAAGAATGTGTGGAGAATAACGTCCTTGAGGGTGTTGGAGCACCCATGGTCCAGAATGGGGGGGCTACGGAGATATCGGGGATCCCGAAAGTTACTCCACCCGGAGGGGATGGGGGCATGGAGACGACGGGTGGAGGAGTAATTAAGCTGGCCGAGGTATGTGCCGAAGATTTTTTTTTTTGTTTTATTGTTTATTGATTTTCTTTTCAGCAAGTGGCCGATGAAGAGCGGTCCCCAATTCTACGCCCTCTATGCAAGGAGTGTAAGAGGCGGGATCGCGAGTGCCGCATCTCGGGGCCGGGTTCCGCGTGCCAGGAATGTAAACGGCGCAACGTCGGGTGTAATCTGGCTGTACCGCGGGTTTTCCGGGCCAAGTGTCTTCCGGATGCGGGAGATAGTGGTCGGGAAGACGGAAGTCAGACCGAGAGAGTGGGGGAACCGGTAATGAAGAGGCCAAGGCGGGATAGTACTGCACAGTCCAATGATCGTGAAGTGGCTCTGAGGCCCATCGGGCAATTGGTGACTGTGGAAGTCCCTCCGCTCGAGGGATTGGGATCTTGGCCTCTTGTCGAGGTCTGGGAGGATCTGTTACAGGAGCAGATACGGATGGGTCAAGTCCTTATCCACATGGTGGAAGGGCTTCGGATGGTTGGTCGTGCAATTGTGTCCTTGGATGAGGATCGGCGCGGGGTGTCGGGAGGTTCGGGGGGTCCGGACGGAGGCGAGGTTAGGTCGGTGGGTGATGATGAAGGCGACAGGGAGAGGGGGGATAAGGGGAAAGGGAAGCGGAGGGAGGATGTTTAGAAATTGATATAAGGATTTTTGTTAGAATTTTATTATTATTTTTTTTTTTTTGAAGGTAGAAAGAAAAGTAAGAGAAGAAAGAACAAGTCGAATATGCCGAGGTGTTCGGCAGGTCCGGTTGTTGTATTTGAAGGGGGAGCGGAGTGTTGGAGGTGGAGTTTATGATGATGGATGGTGGGGACTGAGCGGGCGGAGGAAGGATCGGGGAGGATGGGTGAAAGGATGGAGAGTGAAACAGTAGGGGTAGTTTTCGGGAGAAGGAGTGTCTTCGGGAGGGGAGTTTGCGCAGTTTGAAAGGGTTTCTAGCTGGTCGCCACCCCCCCCTTTTAGGTAGACGTCCCATCGTCTACCAAAGGTGTCGGCCTCTAGCCGAGAAGAAATGGAGAAGGGTCGTAAATGCATATGACACGCATATGCAGAGTGAAAAACGGGAACGAATGGGGACAGATGGATGAGACCTTGGCCGAACGTGCCGAATGACAACGTTGACCGAGAGGTCCCTGCCAAAAAAAACTTGCCAGCTGTTCTGGTATACAAGCATGCACAAGGCAGTTGCATTGACTAGGGCTATTGGCGAAGCTGTCACGACCATGCCTCGTGCTTTGATTTACTCGGCAGTACCGACCAACCGACCCCCATCACATCGTTCCACGGCGTACGGTCTCGGTTCGGTACACCCGTTTTATCACCCAGTTCATTACCCTCTTCTCCAACCCCTATTATTTGTCAACCCTACACTCTCTTCCTTTCCCCCTCACTCGTTTACCCACGGGACGATCACTATTCCCTGCCACTCACTCACGGCCCTATTGTTTTATTCTCGGCCATTCCTCATTGTT
>QLPI01021692.1:0-18875 GCA_003314275.1 Chroogomphus rutilus
GCGGAGTTGGGCTGAGTGGGCTGAATTGAATAGTCGGCTTGCCGGCGTACGGTTCCTGACAGGCATGCCGGCATGTGGTTCCTAACAGTGGTGGAATGTGTTTTGGTTTTTTGGTTGTCACCAGTGGCTCAGTTCCTACATCTGTAGCCTTGTATCCTAGTGTTCTGTCAAACTAGCTATTTTATTCTTTAAGAGAGCAGTGGGGCAACATCACCGAATGGGTTTCTCAGTCTTCCAGTCACTGCTACATAGCCCAGCAGGGCTAGCATGGACTCCTTTACCCCTAGCAGTTCCTTAATAGACATCGATTTCCTTCCTAGTTTCTGCCTCAACATGTGGCATGCATGCTCGTATGCCTGGCATTCAAAGAGGAAGTGGTGGACCATCTCATCAGCATTGCAGCATGCTTGGCATAGTGGGGATGGTGTCTGTTTGATTTGATGGAGGTGCCTATTGAGCGGGGAATGGCTTGTACGTAGCTGTGTGATTAGGCTGCTCTGTGCATGGGTGAGCCCTGCTGTGTCTCTGAGGTAGGTGCGAGAGGGTAAACTGTCATCGATCTTTGCTATTTGTGCATATCGGGGTGATCATTTCCACCACTCTTTCCAACTAAGCCTGTTGTTTGTTTTAAATTCTTGTCTTGCCGCAGCCAGGCTATGTGGAAGTGTGTCAGTGCCAAGGAATGGTGGGAGTCTGCTTATCTGGCTGCTTTCCCTGGCTGCTGCCTCTCTTGCCACATGGTTTGCTGCTTCATTGCCCTCTACTTTATCATGGCCTGAGATCCACGTGATCTTGAGGTCCATTCTGCACCTTCGTGAGGGTGCTGTGATCCTGTTGGCTATGTCATAGATATGCCCTATAAGATGTTGTGCTAGTTTGGGTCTGATATTTCTCATCGCTAGGATCACTCCCTGGCTGTCAAGGAAGATGCATGCTTTTCTGATGCCCCTCTCCTGGTTCAGTAGCTCCAGTGCCAGGATAATTCCAATTGCCTCCACCTCATATGTGGTGTGGTCTGCAAGCAGGCCCAGGTGGTATTGCAGAGTGGCCATCTTCTTCCCTGCCCTGTACAGCACCACAGCAGCTCCCACGTTGTCTCCCATTCCCAAGCCATCAGTGTATACTTTGGCATCAACTACATTCCCTTCGTCTGCCTCCTTAGATTCCTCCCTTGTTGCTGCTATCTCAGTGGTATAGTGTCTGGGTGTGTCAGGAGCATGGGAAAAAGGCCTAATGACTTTGAGTTCATCTGGGGCAAGGTCAAAATGATGGAGGATTCTGTGCATTGGCACTGGGTGTCTCTTGACCAAGTATCAGGCGCAGATACAAGCAGGGTGATAGAGTGGATGGGACTTGGGGAGGGCCACTATGTGGCTGGCAGCTTTGTAGCAGGTGCCTAGGAGAAGGAGTTCAATTGGCTGGACATTAGCCAAGACCTCTAGTATATTGCTGGCAGTTGTGCACATTGCTCTAGTAATTGCAATGGTGGCCATGTATTGTATAGATGTTAGTTTTCGTGTCACTCCTACAGACCCTGTGGCTCTTCCTCCCTTTGTGCCTTTCTGCACTGGCACGTACTAGACATCCATGGCATATGTGAGTTTGGGTATGGCTACTGCATTGTATAACTGTCTCATGTATGTTACATGTACTCCTGTAGATAGCTTAGCTAATCTGCATGTGAGTAATGTCTACTTAGCTGCCTTTGCCACTGCCTTCTCCTCTTTTATCTTCCACCGTAGCTCCTCGTCGAGGAAGATTTACAGGAATTTATGTGCACATGTTGGCTGGATGACGGGGTCCTCATAGATGAAGTCAGGCCTCAGTTCACACATAGTTTTGCCTGGCCATATAGGGTCCCCTATCCGCCGCCTTGAAAATCCTACTATGGCAAATTTTGATTTTTCAAATCAAGAGTGGTGAGTCAGTGTCCATTCTCTCACCCCCCCTTCCTTAATTATCATCTCCTTTAAGCCCTCGTATGCTTCTTTGTAGGTGTTACCCTCTGAGTAGAGGTTGGCATCATCGATGTATGCTACCTCAGCTTGCCCTTTCCCATTTGCGACCTCTATGAGGTTAGCATCATAGTAGAGATATAGTATCATAGAGAGTGGGTCTCCCTGTCCTATCCCATTGTCTATGGGTACCCAGTCCGATTGATAGTCATCAAACATCAGCTTGGTGCATCGGTCAGCAAGCATCTGCCCTGCGAAGCATATGAGTTCTTCTGGCACCCTTTGTTTCCTCATGTTGTGCAGAAGTCGGTCTATTACTGCATTTGGGAATGCCCCTTCGATGTCCAGAAATAGCATTACCACTACCTTTTTTCTCTGCCATGCACCCTTGATCTTGTTGACAACAAGGTAGAGTGAGTCGGTAGTCATCCTGCCAGGCCTTCCTCCAAAGTGATTGGTGTGTTTCTCTGTTAGATAGGCTAAGTCTTCTGCTACTATTGCAGTTAGCAGTTTCCCTATAGTGTTGAACAGAGCTATGGGGCGGTATGATTTTGGGGTATTGTAGTTGGCCTTGCCTGGCTTCGACAGCACCACTGTGACCCAGGATCTCCAGCTGTCACTATAGGTTTTCAGTGTAAATGTAGCACAAAAGATGTGGAGGAGATGCTCAGCAATCTGGTCAACCGTCTCTTTCAGTACTATATTTGGGATTCCATCATCACCTGGTGCCTTATAGGGTTTCAGTTTGTCAATCTGACACCTGATTTGGTCTTTGTGGATCTGAAAGCTGTGGTTGATATATTTTGGGTAGCGGAAGTCTGTTGGCACTTGTGACTTGGCAGGCCTGGGTGGGAAGAATGCTGCTGCAAGGGCTTTGCTTTTTTCTTCATTGGTTTCTGCCATACATGTGGTGCCACTGGGCTCTGTTATCTGCAGCATAGGGATTAGTGATCTGCCGCCATCTGAGGCTAGGTTAGATAGATATCTGTTTGCTGTCCACAGGAGTCCCTCATTGAGGTCTTCTAAGTACTCTGACCAGTGTTGCACCTTTGCTTTGCTTATTTCTCTGCTATATTTTTCATTGATCTCCTTGAGTTCTGTATGAGAGGGGTGATCAGCTATGGCTCAATGAATATACGACTGATTGTTTAGCCTATTCTTCGCTTTCTTAAGTTCTGAGAGATTTCTAGTCCACTACCTATGCAAATACAGGACCAGCTTTGACAATGGCACCATGATGTCGATGGTGTTCCATATGGCATTCATCAACATTTTAACAGCCCTGTTAAACTCGGCCTCGTTGCTGAGGTCCCTTGCCTCTGGTATCATCTCTAGCTGCTCTGCCAACTGCTTCCAAAAGTGGTCCCAGTCAACCATTTTGAAGTTACAGAATGGCTCTGTCTTCTTAGTTTTCACCTCAATGTCCAAGGTTGTGAGGACTGAGACGTGATTGGTCCCTAGGCCCCATCTTCTAGGATCGGTGTTGCACATGATGATAGAATCAACAATGTTGTCAGTGCAGAACACATTGTTGACCCTCGTCCAGTTCTTGGTCAACATTGACTGTAGGGTTGGCATCTGTTTTGGGAGAGCCATTATCATATTGTATTCTGCCAGAAGTAGTAATAGTTCTTCCACATCCCTAGTAGCTTTGGCCGTGAATAGATGGTGGTTCCTCTCCTCATCCCACATAGGGTGATGGCAGTTGAAGTCCCCACACCAGACCATAGAGTCTGTCTCATGTTGGATGATATTGGCCCACTCCTGTTCAATGAAGTTTTCGATAGCTTGCAGGGATGCCGAGTGTTCACAGTCATTGTAGATATTGAAGATCATAGTTCTGCCTTGAGGGTGTTTGAGCTGTATTGCCATCACATCATTTGTCCCCTGCAGTGACATCTGTGACCACATGTTGGTATCTAATGCTGCATTGACTAAGATTGCTGTCCTCTTTGTAGACATGTTAGTTAGATGAGAAGTAAGGCATAGGATGCACCAGTTATCATTGGCCTTTGTATTCCCTAGCGTGTCTATGTACACCTCCTGAAGCAGTAGTAGATCCCACTCCTTGTGAGCAGCTGAGTTGATAAGCTCGTACTGTGCCTTGTCTGATTTATTTAAGTTTTGTTGGTTATTCTCAGTCTCGTCGGTGTTGGTTCTGTCGTGTAAGGCATCAGCTTTGTTCTGGCAGGGGTGGCACACCTTCTCCATCTGTGTCACCCCACCACCTAGTAGGGCTCTGGTCAGATCCATTGGATAAGGATACAGCAATGGCATTGGCACCAGTCTGCAAGGGTACTGGCTGTGGCTGGTGTCCAGTCGGGCAGGTCACTAGTTCTTGTCTATATGGAAGTGTCATTTGCCTGTATCTGCCTCTGTGGTGCATCACTGCTTCCCATCTCTCATCCTGTTATGGTGTGTGCATTGGCCTGGTGGGTGTTGATAGCGGAGGTAGTATCTTGGGTGGCTGCAGGATATGGGTCCATACTGCCTTGGTAGGGAAGTATGGCATCTGGTTCTCAAGAAGTTTACTGTCTAGTTCTGCACACTTACCTAGGAATATGGGGCATGTCCTAGCCCAGCTTGCATAGCCGGTGGACTTGCATAAGATACAGTACAGCTTGTCCTGTTCACAGGCAAGGGTCCTGTGATGGCCTCCACAGGTTCCACACATGTCATGCTCTTGTGGGCAGGCATAGGACATGTGATTCCACCCTTGACATTTGAGGCATTGAGTAGGCTCCCTTTTGCATTTCTTGGCATATACACATTTCTGACAAATTATTAGCCCATTTATGAGTACCTTGTTGGCTGTCTCTGGTGTGGTGAATGTGAAGAGGGCATGGCCGCAGGTCTGGTTCGCCACCCTATGCTGCTTGGACTTGATCCACCTCACTTTGTCAATTGCAGATGGTTGATCTCCTCTACTCCCCTTAACTCTTCTTCTCTCTCTGGAATAAAGTGTAAGGGTATGAACTGAATCATTAATGGGAACAGATGCGATCTCATTCTCGCATCCAGTGCTAGCGATTCTGTAAATTGTATTCTGTGTCTGGCCTCATTGAGCCACTTTGCTGCATCTTCATTATTGAGTTCAAAGAGGATTCCAGTGTTGGTAAGCCTCCTTGCGCTGACAATGGTATGCCCCCCTTCTGTATCCATGGCGCTGATGATCTTATTTGCTTGTGCTATTAAGGCAGAGTTGTCCAGGTCTGCCAGTATCTGCTCCCCTGTCACTGCTACATCCACCAGCACTTGTCTCTGCTTTATGCCCTCTCTCACCTGGACCCTGGCATCGAGGGTGGGCATATTAGCTGGCACCTGTTGTGAGGCAGCTGCCTTTACTATTGCATCATGGTAGGAGGTGATGGTCTCATTGATATGGGTTGCCGAGGTAGTGACCATGTTTGATGCTGTTTGTATTGTTTTCACCAATGTCGCTACATCCTCTGTGACTTGATGGGATATCTTGATCATGGTATTGGCAGCTGCAGCAGCCTTGTCGAGCCTCTCTGTGGTCTCTGCCATCTTGACTGAGAGCACATTCCCTTCCACTGCCAAGCTCGCTTTCACCTAGCACATGACCCTCTCATACCTCACGTCATCCTCGATACTCTCCATCAAAAAGGTGATGGAGCGTCGTGCATTGATGGCCTGTCGTGATACACCTTTGTATTGCATCACTTGCAATATGGTGATGGATAGGGTTTTGGTTGTCCATAATGCACCTGGTATTGTTAGCAAGGTACGTTTAAGATAGAGCTTACCTTCATCAGAGTTTCTAATCTCCTGCCCAGGAAGCTCCCTTATTTCTTCCCTGGTGAGGTTTTCCGAGTCCTGCACTGCACTTCTAGCAGCCTGCCTGCACTCTCTTCTTGCCTAAGTCCTCAACTCGCTTTACCTGCTCTGGCTGCTTTTCTTTTGCAATGATAGCTGTTGCCCTAGGTTGGATCCGACCCTAGGCATCGAGCTTTGACTGAGCCATGGCCGTCATCCCCTGCGTCTGCTGTGTGGGCATGTTCCTGCCCCTCATTCCACTTGCCAAAGCATCATTTGACATTGGGGCAGGGATTGGTGGGTATTGGTCAGGTTCCTCTGTCAGCTTTTGATCCTTGTTTGAGGAACAATGGCCTAGGTGTGTTTTTGGGGTGTTTTGAGGTGAGGGAATTTTGGTTGTTTGATGTGGTTGTAAGCAAGCAGCATCCAGGTGTTCACATTAGAGAAGCTATTCATCTTCTATTGCTAATTACAAAAACTCCAAGTGGGATTTGACCTAAAATGATCTTAATCTGACCATAAAGATATTAGGGCTACCAAAGTATATCATGCAACATGCTAATAATATAAAGAAATGGATGACCAATCACACTGGGCTGCAAATTCCACACAGGGAGAATTAGGTGTCACACTTGTATCAAGGACCCCTATGCATGACATTTTGACTTGTTGCACAAAAAAACTTACTCTGCTGCAACAACAGCTTTTTTGCTCCCATAATATAGAGCATAGATGTTCTCAAGACACTTCTTAACTGTTATATAATTTTTTTAAAATTTAATCTACAAAATTTTGAGCTAAAATTGAGCTTGACTAAAATCTGTATCAAGGAAGTCTACTATACTGTAGCTGAATTCACCTACAATAATGCTCCCAATGCTACCACAGGCATCTCTCCCTTCTTTGCTAACAAGGGACACCACCCAAACCTCACCATACACCCCGAATGTGATCTCGCCTCCTCTCAAGTGTGTGAATTTGCCATAGACCTTAATCCACTCCATAATGCCCTAAAAGAGAAAATCAGTCATGCTCAATCATGATATCAAGTCTTAGCATGATCAACATCATTTGTCAAAGCTCAATTTTTCTGCACCACTCAACCCTCCAAGAAGCTGGCAGAGAAATTTCTTGGCCCTTTTGAGGTAATTGCTAGAGTCGGCACCTACTCCTATACTCTCCATCTACCCAACTCCATGTAGGAAATACACCTGGTCTTCCATGTCTCAATGCTCGAACCCTCTACCCCCAACACCATACCTGATTGAGTTTGGCCTCCACCTCCCCCTGTCAAAATCAAGTTTGAGATAGCTCAAATCCTTGACTCGAAAACCGACCGACAATACAGACCTTGTATACAGCCTCCTTACCTGGTTTGCTGGATGGGTTATGAAGGCACTGAGGATGAGAAATCTTGGTTACTAGCTACCGAGCTTGGTAATGCTCCTGAGATTGCCACTGAATTTCATCTTACCTATCCTGATAAACCAGGCCCATGGCCTCTAGAACCTGACTAAGACTCCTGGAATGCCTTCTTTCTCCTACAATTTTCCTTTTTTTTTGTTCTTTTACTTCCATCTTGATCCGTTTCTCTTTCGGTCTCTATCAAAATTCATTCCTTTTTTCAGCACAAATTTCAGAGACTCTCCAGAGTCCCATCCTATCTCCCCTTCCTCACTCCTTTCACTCTTATTCCCCTTTTTGTCCATTCCTCCACCCTCTTCTGAACCCCCTTGAACCCAGGTCAGCCTATCTTCCTGGCTGATTCGACCCAGTGGCCCTGCCAAACCCTTCTGCCTAAAAAAAAAAATCACTTGGGCAAAGACTACCAACCCACCCCACAGACACAGTCCTGGGCAATGGCTAATCATCAAACCGACTCCCAGCAGAGCCAACTCAACTCCCAATAAACATCATAGTCCCTGCTAGGGAATGGCATGGGTCACCCACGGGTCAAATGTGAGTGACCCGCACCCGACCCATGGGTAACCCGAACCCGTCAACCCATGGGTTTTTTCCCACGGGTCGACGGGTGTCGGGTGCGTGGCGCACCCGCACGCCTGCAGCGCATTCGTGTCGTAGGTCGCGTTTGCGCCGACACGAACGCGCTGTACGCGCATGCGCCGACACGAACGCGGCATACACGCATGCGCCGACACGAACGCGCCGTACGTGCATGCGCCGACACGAACGTGCCGTATGCGCACACGCCGACATGAACGCGCCGACACGAACGCGCCATACGCGCATGCGCCGACACGAACGCGCCATACGCGCATGCGCCGACACGAACGCGCCGTACACGCATGCCCCGACTCGAACGTGCCATACACGTACGCGCCGACTCGAACGCACCGTACGCATACGTGCCGACTCGAACGCGCCGTACGCATACGCGCCGACTCGAACGTGCCGTACGCGTATGTGCCGACTCGAACGTGCCGTACGCATACGTGCCGACTCGAATGCACCGTACGCATATGCGCCGACTCGAACGCGCCGTACGTGTGCACGTACGGCTCGTTGGTGTCGGCGCGTGCATGTCATACGTGTGCGGCGCATGTGTGTCGTATGCACGTGCGTGTCGTATGCGCGTGTGTGTCGTATGCGTGTGCCACGAGTGTGTGTCGTATGCACGTACGTGTTGTACGCACACACGTACGACAGGAGCGAGTGCCCGGTTGGGTGTCGTACGCGTGCGCATGCACGCGTACATGATTGACGCGCCGGGTTGGGCCGGGTCATGGGTGCTCTCCGCCTGACCCGCACCCGCACCCAAGGGCACCCGACCCGGTGACCCGTGCGGGTTGGCCGAACCCGTGCTATTCCCTAGTCCCTGCATGCTCCACCAACAATGGCCGAGGTGTTAAATCTGTGTGTCGGCACTTAGCTAGAGGCTTCTGGAAGGGTTTCTGGAGGGTTCCGAATGGTTTCCAAAGGGGGGTTTGTACTCCAGGGACAGAGGGACTAAAGGTCGTGGGTTTGGGATTGGAATCGGAATGAGGATGGGGGGACAGGAAGTGTTGGGGGTCTTGGAACTGTTCACGGTATAGGGTGGTATGAGTGGTTCGAGGTCGCAGGGACTTAGCTTCAACTTATGTGTTGCACCTTCCTCAATCATCTGTCCCTGATTTCGGAAAGTTGTAAAGTTTACCAGAACTTAATCGGAAACTACGATGCAGAATTAAGTCAATATTCATACTGGCAAATAGTCCAGTCAACTGGTGACTTATATACATGTATCTAGTCTTGTACTATCTTTTGCCGAGTAAAGACAAGGGGGGAAGAGAGTACAAGGGGCAATATAAAATGAAGAACAAGGGAGTGAGGTACACAATGATCCTGCATGTCGTCTATCAAAGGAGTGGAACCTTGACTTTGGAATCTTCAGAGGTTCGGAAACATGGAACCTTGGAATAATGCATTGGAATCTGGAAAGCGGTTGATCAGGCTTTGAGTGACCGGAAAGGTCCCAGAAATGGTGTGGGTGGTTGTGGGGTTTAATGTGGGTTTATTTGGTGGCATGGGCCATAACACGAGGCCTCAGAGCCTTTTGTCTTGTAAAAAAAGCTGTCAAAGCAATCACACACCACTCAGCCTAGGGGGCCTCCACTACCCTTTTCCCATCATAGTCCCCCTTGGTCTTAAGATAACCATTTCTCCCATCTCCTGCCCATACTCACAAACTTCACGCTACCTACCAGCTTCATGGGTTCAGCCACTAAGGGGGGGATACTCTCAAGTCCATGATACCAAGCCCCAGTTCACTTGGTAGTACCGACTGAATGACCCTTACAGTTTAATCCCACACACCAGTGACAAGTCATTCCTCACTGGTACGTAGTCTTGGCTTGGTACATTCGGTTCATCATTTGGTTGGCTCTCTCCATCCCATCCCCTCTATTCTTTATTATTCTTTCATTCCCCATTCTTTTCCTTTTCTGTTTCCCTTTGGGACATTTACTATTTACTTATTATTTGGTCACAGCCATATTGTTTTATATTCGGCCACTTTCCATTGTTCTGTCAAGTGCACATACCAAGCACCCAGTAACTTGGCAGTGCCAACCAAACGATCAGTCTAATTCCATATGCAAGTGACCAATCCACACATATGTCACTTGCTATGTTGGTCTTAGCTTGGCACATTCACCAACCACATTTCCTATTCCTATCCCTTATCCACTCTTCCCCACTCATTATCCATTAATCCCCACCCCATTTATTCCTTATTCCTTAGCCCATTCTACTTTGGGACATTTTACCATTGTTTTCTCTTCGGCCATGACCCTATTGTTTTATATTCAGTCACTCTCTGTTATTCTATTCTTGGCCACATTTCTATGATCTTATTTTCATTGTTTATTCTCATCCACATTCCTTATTCTATTCTTGATCATTGTGGACAATACCTCAACATGCTCCGCATACCTTATTGTTCTCCATTCCTTATTCCACATCTCGCTTCTTAACCTATAAAAGTAGTGCATGTATGTAGATAGTTCCTCATTCTGGATATTAACTTAGCATAAGCCTCCTTATCTTCTCCCCCCTATCTGAAGTCCTTACTTAGGCCAGCACCCTCGGCACCCTTGGCATACTCCCAGATACTTCTTCTGTCTGAAATCAGTAGAATGCATGGAAAGTAAGGCGTAACATATGAGTATGTTGAAGCCAAGCCACCCCAATCAGTCTCCAGGACTTGGCCAATTCCTGCCAACATCATGAAGCTGACACCATTGCAATAGTGCTCGCCCAGGCATCATCAGCATTCCTGGTGCCTGACAGTATATCCAGAATCACACTACTTCTCATGTTTTTACTTCCTACAATCATGCCCCCAGAAACTAGACCTACTACCTCTAAAATAACTAGTGCCTCAGACACCAAAACTGAGGAATCAGTCAAGGCAACCAAGTCAAAAACTAGTCAGCAACTCTCTGGCCCTTAAGCACACCGGGAGTTACATGGACTTGATAAGTGCTAATACTGAGGATAAGTTCAACACTTCTGCCCTTCCTGATCCTAACCTTTTAATGATCTTTCTAACTTCTGACTTGGTGCTAAGTTCTTTAGTAACCCCTTTTAACTGCCTAATTGATTCAGGTTCTACCCATAGCTTCATCAGATCCTCTTATGTTTGGGGATATAAATCCCTACTACCTTCATTCCCCTTAAGACCTTTAAGAATACTACTAATTTGGTTGTTACTGAACCTGTAGAATTGCCTACTGAATTTCCATCAAGACAACTCCACATCCTGTCCTTACAATCAAGTATCAGCATGGATTCAGAAACCATCCATTTTGATACGTTCTTAGCCTTTCCTACCAACCCTACAGCAATATCTTATCTTAGCACTTCTGAGCCACCAAACCCAAGTTGGACACAGACCCCAGACAGTTTCCTTGGACTAGACGATCGAAGCTATATCCCCAACTGCACCTCCCAGGTGACTAATGCCTCAGCCACCATGGCTGAAGAATCAGCCCAGGTGTCCAGAAACTAGCCCACCATCCGTTAGCCTCTAAGTACACCGAGAATTGTGTTGACTCGGCAAGTGCCAGTAGTGAGGTCCCCATCAATGCTTCTATTTCTATTTCTTTTTCTTTTGATTTAATAATTCTTCCATTCTCCGTTTGGGTGCCAAAATCCTCGGTAACCCACCTGTATACTTGAGTGAATCGGCATCCACCCCCTAATTCATTTTGCTTCTGGAAAATCCCTGTTATTTTTTTCCCCTTAGAATTCTCTGATCTAGTATGTCAGGTGTCGGACATACTGACAGGCTTCGGGAAAGCTGAAGGGGTCGGACGGGTAAAGGCCAAGTCCTGCAGGCTAGAAGTAGTGGCATGGCTTCAACGTGCTCGTGCGTTGCGCCCTACTTCCCATGCGTGCCACTGATTTGGGACAGAGGGATACCCGGGAGAGTGCCGAGAGTGTCGGCCCAGGTACAGGACTTAGGACAGGGGAAGGGAGGACAAGAAGGCGTAAACCTAGTTGATTTCCAGAACGAAGAACCATCTACATACATTGGCTACTTATATAGGCTAATAAGTGAGATGTGGAACAGAGTGGCACAAGGAATGGAGAACAATAAGGTATGAAGAATCATATGGAGGTATTGTCCACAATGATCAGAAATAGAATAAGGAATGTGGGCAAGAAGAGAACAATGAACTATGACCGAGAACAAAAGAGTGAGTGAAAATAGAACAATAGAGGGTGGCCAAATATAAAACAATAGGGCCACTGCCAAGTGACAACAAAGAGTGAATGTCCCGAGGGTAAACAGGCAAGGGGAAGGACAGGGAATGAATGAATGACAATGAATAGAGAGGGTGAGATGAGGAAACTGAACCAAATGATGAACCGAATGTACCGAGCCGAGGCCACACATGGTATGGGTAAGGGTCAGCCGGTCGGTACTGCCGAGTAAATCAGAGCATGGTATCGCGGACTTGACATAGTACTGCTAATTTGGTTATTACTGAATGTATAGACATATCTGTTAGATTTCCCATCAGGACAAATTCAGTCCACCCATCTGTCTGTCACATTACTAGATTTGTCGGTTAGCAATATTCGGTCACAACTCGCTCACCTGCTATAATCCATTGATTAACAGGGTATTGGGCAGTATTACATTCTGTGACACCACTAACATTTTTAGGTACATCCCAATGGCCTTGGTCTAGCTAGCACCTGCCACTGCTCCAAAAGCCTCACCAGGATCCTGTTCCATGGCTGGAAGCTCTGCCAATTGCCCTAGTCAATACAACTGCCTTTGTGCATGCTTATACACCAGAAAGGGCAAGTTTTTAGCTGGGACCTCTCGGTCAGCGGTGCCATTCAGCATGTTTGGCCAAGGTCTCTTCCATCTATCTCCATCCATTTTCACTCAATCTGTTCTATATATTTACGTTATTTGCTCTCACCTCTCTATTTCTGTTCTTCTTGGCTAGCAGCTGATACTTTTACTAGACAGTGAGACATCTACCTAAGAGGGGGGGTGGCAACTAGCTAGATACCTTTTGAATCATGCAATCTCCCCTCCCAAAGACATCCCTCTTCCAAAACTTCCCCCATTTACCCCTCTCCACTCATCATCCCGACCTTACTCCCATTCCAAATTCCCTCTTCCTCAACACTCTATTCCCAACCTTAGGATCACACCCATCCCAACAGTCCATCTATCACCCTCTCTTTCCCTCCATTTATCACAACTGAAACTGCCAAACACCTCAGCACATTTGACTTGTGCTTTCTCTGTTAAGTCCTTTATTTTTTCCTTCATTTCTTTCACTCAACAAGAAGAAAAATATAAATAAAAAAACATCCTAATTTGGAGACTACTTTAGAGTCTCATCCCCTTCATATTCTCCCATATCTTCATCCTCCTTTTCCTTTCCCTTCTCTTCCCCCTTATCCCCCTCATCTCCATCATCCTTCAGTTGGTCCTCCTCTGGACCCTCCTCTCCTCCCAACTTTCCCACTCCTCCCAAACCTCCCAAACCTCCCAAACCCTCCAAACCTCCCAAACCCCTGCCATGGTTTTCACCCAATAAAACAACCATGCAACCTATAAACTGCACTCCCTCCACCAAGCAGAGGAGCAGCTGATTCATCCTGGTCTAACCCTCCAGGAGATCCCGATCCTTTAGGCTGTGGGACTTCTACAGTCATGGCCCATCCACTAGGCTGTATGGACACTGTCTGCCTGCTCAGTCGCAGAGTGGCAGCCCTCCTCGGCCTCTTCTTTGGCCGTTCTTCCTCCTCCTCCTCTGGTCCCTCCTCCTCTGTCTGCCCCTCCTCACTCTCCTTCTCTAACTCAACCTCCTCTCGACTCTTAACTTTTCATTGCCAGGGAGCCACCAGATCACACTTGACCTTCCACTTGTTGCACCGACCACATGCAGCCCCTATTGTCTAGACCTTGCAATCATCCCAACATTCCTCACAATTTCTGCAAGGTGGACAGAGGGATGGCAACCACTCTTGGGTTGGCTTTTCTTTGTGCTATTTGAAGGAAATCTTAAAAAGGAATAAAAGAAAAAATCTACCACTCACCTTGGCCCCCTATGGCCACTCACTCTTTCCCCTTCCTTTACCCCTGGCCCCTTACTAGACCCTGGTTCCATGCTCCTACCCCTTTTGTGCATCATTTTCCTTGGGACTACCAAGCTGTTGAGAGCCCCTGGGTCTTCAACATCCTCATTTTTGGGTGTTTTTTCTTCATCCCCTGCATCCTGGGGAAGCTCCACCCTGTTCATCTCCTCAGGAGCCTGTGTTCCCACCTATTTGGCCAACTCAGCCTGTTCCTTCTCCACCGCCTCAGCAGCTGCATTGGCTATCTGTTTCTCCTCAGCAGCTTTTACAGCTGCTTCCTCTTCATCTGCCTTCTGTTTTGCTTCTGCTACTCTAGCTGCAGCCTCTGCTGTTTCCTTTGCCTTTGCCTGTTCCTCAGCAATATGGGCAGCCTCTGCGTCATGCTTCTGCTGCATCTCCAGCCTCTTTGCCTCCATCTTGGCCTTCAGAGCATTGTCCTCATCTGTCTCATAGCCTATCTTTCATGTTTACGGTGGAAGTTGCACTATTAGATGGTGGTGAAGAACTGTGGTTTGAGTGCTAAGTCCCAAACTTCATGTGATGTCATAAATAGGCATCCCAAACCTTAGTTTCAATCTCTGCCTACCAGCTTCAAGGGTTCAGCCTCTAAGGGGGGGGATACTGTCAAGTGCATGTACCAAGCACCTGGTAACTCGGCAGTGCCAACCAAACAATCAGTTTAATTCCACATGCAAGTGACCAATCCACACATATGTCACTTGCTATGTTGGTCTCAGCTTGGCACATTCACCAACCACATTCCCTATTCCTATCCCTCATCCACTCTTCCCCACTCATTATCCATTAATTCCCACCCCATTTATTCCTTATTCCTCAGCCCATCCTACTGTCACGACCATACATTGTGCTTTGATTTATTCAGCGGTACCGACCAACCGACCCCCACTCACATCATTCCACGGCATACGGTTTCGGTTCGGTACACGCGGTTTATCACCCGGTTCATTATCCTTTTCCCCAACCCCTATTCTTTATCATCCCTACACTCCCTTCCTTTCCCCCTCACTCGTTTACCCACGGGACGTTCACTATTCCCTGCCACTCACTCGCGGCCCTATTGTTTTATTCTCGGCCATTCCTTATTGTTCTATTCTTTTTTCCCACAATCTCACCGCTTATATTTCATTGTCTTACCCTCTCATTATTCTATTCTAATCGTTGTGGACTATACCTCCACATGGTCTTCATACCTTATTCTTTTTTCCATGTCTTATGCCACCCTTATTCCACATTCTGCCCCTCAGCCTATATAAGTAGTTGATACGTGTACATAGTTCCTCAGTCTGAGGATCAACTAGGTTTACGCCTCCCTACTCTCCTCCTTCTGTTCAGAAGTCCTTGCTCAGGCTGACATCCTTGGCATTCGCCTGAGTATCTGTTCTCGTTACAAGTTAGTGGCACGCACAGGAGGCAGGGCGCAACGCATGAGTACGTTGAAGCCAAGCCACCCTGACCGGCCTGCAGGACTTGGCCGGTTCCGATAGTACCCTCAGTAGTACCGAGTCCTGACAGTATACTCAGACTAACACTACCTCCTGTGCCCTTTACTGCTTAACGATTATGACCCTACAATCCAGATCTACCACCCGCAAGGCGACTAACGCCCCAGACACTGAAACTGAGGAATCTGTGGAGGTGACTGAGCCAAATGAGTCGGCAGGTGCTGGAACTGAGGTTAAGCTTAATGCCTCTGCCCTTCTTAATCCTAATTCTTTGGTAATCCCTCTATCTTCTATTTTGATACCGAGTTCCTCGGCTACCCCCCTTCAATGTCTGATCGATTCAGGTTCTACTCACTGCTTCATAGAATCTTCCTATGTTCAGGAAAATAAGATCCCCACCACTTCCGTGGATTTGATTCCCCTTAAACTATTTGATGGCACTACTAATGCGGTCATTACCGAATCTGTAGAACTACCAATCAAATTTCCAACAGGACAACTACAGTCCGTCCATATGTATGTCACATCACTAGATTCGTCTGTGTCGGTAGTACTCGGTCACAACTGGCTCACCCGCTACAATCCATTGATTGATTGGGTATTGGGCAGTATTACGTTCCGAAAAACCGCTAATGACCCTAGGTGCGTCCCGAAGCTGTCGGTTCAGCCGGCATCTGCCGCTGCTCCACAGCCTCAACCAGGATCCTCTCCGAAATTAGAAGCCCCGCGAATAGCCCTAGTCAATGTAGCCGCCTTTGCGTGAGCCTGCAAACTAGAAGGTTCGCAGGTTTTCCGTCTAGACCTTTCAGCCATTGACGCCATCTTGGCACGATCGGCCAAGGCCCCATCCGTTCCGTCCGCTCCCCCCGATCCGGTCGACCTCAAAAACGTCCCCAAAGAGTATCACGAATTTGCTGACGTCTTCAGCAAAACAAAAGCTGACACTCTAGGACCCCACCGACCCTACGATCTCAAGATCACCCTGGAAGATGGCGCCAAGATGCCTCATCCACCCCTCTACTCGTTATCACAGTCAGAACTAGAAACCCTGCACGAGTTCCTTGACAAACACCTGAACATGGGGTTCATCAGGGCCTCCTGTTCCCCGCACGGAGCGCCAATCTTGTTCGTCCGAAAGAAAGATGGCCCCCTTCGGCTATGCGTTGACTTCCGAGCACTAAACAAAGTGACTGAGAAGGACCGGTACCCTCTCCCTCTAATCACTGACCTATTAGACGCCCCCCAAAAAGCTCGAATCTATACAAAGATCGACCTTCGGCATGCGTACCACCTGATCTGAATTGCCGAAGGAGAAGATGTTGGGTGCAAACTTGCATCTCACCCGTGAGAGAACAATCTCAATATATTGTAATATTATGTCGATTTCGGTATCATTCTGTGCGCCTTTGAATTCTTAATTTTTCTCAATTTTATTTGTATTTCTACCCTCAATATTGAGGGAGTTATTCATGTTTTACTATGTACGATACTTACGGGCGCTTGTCCACGCACGACGCGACTAGCGTGGCCGGCTCCCTGGATTTGGAACCGGCAGCCTGGCTCAAACCTTCGATAGGGTCAAGGGCCGGTTGCAGGGTATATGCGGGTGAAACACGACCCGCGCAAGCCTCCCTCCTCAGTTATTGACTACACTGAGGAGGTGAGTTATATAATATGTTGTACAAGCCTTTAAGGCTAATTTCTTTATTCTTTTTGTAAGATAAAATTAAATAGGTATATTTTCCGAATATACACTCAGTTATTGACTACACTGAGGAGATAAAATTAAATAGACTGCCTACAAATTCTTCAAACCTACTGTAAATTGCTCATAATCTCATTAGAAGAATGGAAGACTGCCTTCAAGACCCGGTACGGGTCCTACGAATGGCTAGTATGCCGTTCGGCCTCTCCAACGCCCCTGCGGCTTTTCAGAGGTTTATGAATGACATTCTCGGTGACCTAATAGACCATTGCGCTGTCGCCTATATAGACAACATACTGATTTATTCAGACTCACTCGAGGAGCACTGAGAACATATCCGAGAGGTGCTCCACCGACTCAGAAAAAATGGCTTATTTGTCAAAGCCAGCAAATGTGAATGGCACAAAGACACGGTCGAATTCCTTGGCTACATCCTATGTACTGACGGCCTCACCATGTCTGATGACAAAGTCAAAACCATCCGCGAGTGGCCTGAACCACGAAAGGTCAAGGACATCCAGTCCTTTCTAGGTTTTGCCAATTTCTACCGTCGCTTCATATTTAACTATTCAGACATAACCGTACCCCTTACCCGGCTGACACGTAAAGGCACGACATGGGCTTGGACCGAAGACTGTCAAAAGTCTTTCGACCTGCTCAAAATGGCCTTCACCTCGGCACCTATCCTGCATCACTGGGAACCCGACTTACCCCTGGTCGTGGAAACCGATGCTTCAGACTATGCCCTTGCGGCAATCCTTTCCATTATCAGTCCTGAAGGCGAGATTCATCCCGTTGCCTTTCATTCTCGTACCTTTACCGCTCCCGAGCTAAACTATGATGTTCATGACAAGGAACTTTTAGCTTTGAGGCATTCAAGCGATGGTGGCACTACCTGGAAGGCTCTGCCAACCCCGTAAACGTTGTCACCGACCACAAAAACCTCGAATATTTTTCCACCACTAAAGTCCTGACATGGAGACAGGCACGGTGGTCCGAATACCTCTGCCAATTTAACATCACCATCCGTTTCCACCCCGGCAAACTCGGTACAAAACCCGACGCCTTAACTAGACGATGGGACGTCTACCCTAAAGAGGGGGGTAACAACTACGGCACCATCAACCCCCAAAACCTCCGACCAATCTGTACGACCACTCAATTAGTAGAATCCCTTCGGGCGACGCAACTTATCATCCCGACATTACGAGCAAGCACCATCATGGACTCCGAAAAACTCCATTCCGACATACGTACAGCCCTCCCGACCGATCCAACGGCAGTACCCCACATCGGCACCCCCAAAGTACCAAACCCAAGATGGACACAAACCCCGGACGGGTTCCTTTGATGAGATTATGAGCAAGTACAGTAGGATTGAAGAATTCTTTAGGCAGCTAATTTATTTATCTCCTCAGTATAGTCAATAACTGAGGAGGGAGGCTTTGCGCGGGTCGTGTCTCACCCGCATATACCTTGCAGCCAGCCCTTGACCCTATCGAAGGTTTGAGCCAGGCTGCCGGTTCCAAATCCAGGGAGCCGGCCACGCTAGTCGCGTCGTGCGTGGACAAGCGCCCGTAAGTAGCGTACATAGTAGAATACGAATAACTCCCTCAATAATGAAGGTAAAAATACAAAGAAAATTGAGATTGCTCTCTCAGGGGTGAATGCAAGTTTGCACCCAACACGCCCCCTCAAGCTCAATATATGCTGAGCCTTTTGGTGAGAATCTTCACTCTGGGTCCTGGTAAACCCTTTGTGAGGATGTCTGCAAGCATTTGATCGGTTGGGAGGTATTCGAATATAATCTTCTTCCCCTCAATTGTATCTCTGATAAAGTAGAGTCGTATGTCGAAGTGCTTGGTC
>QLPI01021703.1:0-19804 GCA_003314275.1 Chroogomphus rutilus
CAGTTTGATGCCATTTTCCATGTGTAAGTGTTTGGTGCCTGGCTGTGGGTCCTTGTGGGTCCAAATAGAGATAGGCAAAAATATCAGTGTTTTTGAAGGTTTTCCTTGGGCTTGAGGAGCTTGATGATTTAAGAGTTAATTACTTGAGGGTTGTCAAGCGTTGGTAATGCCAAGGGGTCGGGCAGGTAACGGCCAAGTCCTGCAGGCCGGAAGTAGTGGCTTTGGCTTCAACGTACTTGTGCGTTGTGCCCTACTCTCCGTGCATGCCACTGATTTGCAACAGATGGGATACTTGGGAGGATGCTGATAATGCCAGCCCAAGTAGAGGACTTAACAGAGGAGGAGAAGGTAAAAGGGCCTAAGCCTAGTTGATACCCAGAATGAGGAAGTATGTACATGCATGTCCTACTTATATAGGTTTAAGAAGCGACATGTGGAATAAGGAATGTGGGACAATAAGGTATGCAGGGCATATGGGGGCATTGTCCACAATGAACAAAATTAGAATGGAGAAATGTAGGTGGTGATAGAACAATAAAGAATAGAATAATAGGAATGTGGCCAAGGACAGGACAATAGGGAGTGCCCAAATATAAAACAATAGGGTGGTGGCCGAGGATAAAACAAGGGCAGGATGTCTTGAGATAAGGCGGGATGAGGGTTAAGGGGCGGACATGGTAGGATTAATAGATGGTAGGAGGCCAAGAGTGGACGAAGGATGGGAGTGAGGAATGTGGATGGTGTATGTGCCGAGCCGAGACTGGCGCACCAAGTGACTTGTATATGGGTTGGACACTGGTGCGTGGATGTCAACTGACTGTTCAGTCGGCACTGCCAAATTACTGGGATCTCAGTACATGTACTTGACAGGGTTAATTGGCCAGCCAAAACATTATAATATTTTTTGGTAGTCCATATAAGACTGATTTAGATTGGATTATTCCTTGGAGGAGAGGTTTAGACTCCTGCATGCTGAACCAGTTGGAAAGTGACCAGACTTTTAAGGGATCATCCCCTGTTGCCTAACAAGGTTTATTCTGAAGAGTAAACCTTAGCTTTTGCTACCAAAGTGGCAGGCTACCCTCAAAACTAAAATCTATAAAAACTAGAAAAAGAACTAAATCAGAAAAACATTAGAAAAGTGGAAATAAACCTAAACTGGTCTAGAACTAATAGTTTAACATCCTTAAACTATTAATTCTATATGTAATAGACGAGATACCTGACAAGACCCCCTTAAATATTATCTTTGGACAAACAACCCAGATCAGAATCAATAAGAACATTTTGCACAGCTACATGAGATCTCATTAAATCTTTACTATGTGAATCTCTGGAGTATAATTTCTTAATTGGGTTCTCCATTAAAATAGCCCATGCAGGTGTATTTTGTTGTCTTCCTGCATCTTGCCTTGGTTCACACTAAAGTTTTGTCACACTTCTTGGGTTCCAAAACAGAAGTCAAGCAGGAGAAGTACTAGGCAGACTTGGAGAGGTGGAGAGGAGAGGGCTTCATCCTCTAAGTAAAAAGTCTTCATCAATAAGACAATACACATACAGAGCTCTATGAGTAGTATTGACAATCTGATAACTTAGTAGGGCTGTGAACTCAACTTGTATGACACACTTGTGTTCACCCAAGGAGTAAACCTGAAAGGTTACCTTTGTGAACTAGATGGTGTAGTGGTAACATCATAGCTATATATACTATAGCCCTGTTCAAATCCTGTTCTTGCTGTTCTTTTTACTCAATAGATTATAGGCCCTAAGTGCTAATGTTTAGGTTGCTGTTCTCTTTTAACAAGTGACCCAGTTCAGTATTAACTTCCTGTATCTTGTTGGAGAACTTGACTAGACTTTATTCATACCAAAGTATGAATCACAGCTTCTTAGGTTACCTAAACAGTTCCAAAACAAATGGGTATGCCAACAGAAAACATATATTGTATAAATGTACCTTAACTTGGGGAATTGTGATAGGCAGCATAGAAATGTTCATTGACTTGTATAATGTATCTTGGCTTGTATATGCATATATAAGTAGGTCATCTCTCCCTCAGCTTATTGTTGGACAATTCTGAGACTTGGACTGTCAAAGAATGTGCAAAATCACTGGAGAACAAATGGTGAATGCTTTGTCAAGATATATTGATGAAATAATAATGTAGATACACATACCTGGAGAACAGATGGTGAATGCTCGGTCAAAGAGAGGATTCCCACAGTCTCCAAGGATTAACAGCAAATTTGCTTACAAAATAAGCGCCCATACAACAAACAGCATTAGGAGTCACATTTAACACAGCTCACGAAGAATGTCCAACATATTATATTTCGTCTCGTAGGCCATCGCGGATTTCCCTGGTCTAGAAGCATCCAAATAATGAACACCGGACAGTATTTTCCTCACTTTGCTTGCAAACCTTATCCTCTGAATCTTACCTTCTTTTTTCCTCGGTGTGTTTGAATCTTGTGGTAACCACCATCCTCTCATTAGAATGTTGCAGGAGCTTCCTCTTTAGGGTGTCGTTTCTTGCTCAACATCCGAGAAAGATATTTTGATCAGGCAACACCTTCAATGTATGAAACATAATGTTTTCAAATTCACTGTTTCTATTGAAATGGGTCTCTTGAAACATAGGTGAATTGTCGTGAGAAGAATTTCAATGATATAAATTTCTTACTTCCGACTAATTGATATAGATTACGCTGAGGTATCACGTTGATTTCAGCGACTGATTAGCCATGGTTTGTGCGAACATCTGCAATGCTGCCTCTCCCCTCTTCAGAGTGCCAAATCTATACGCCGGAACTTCGTGACCAGCCCCAAAAATTCTCACCTGAAGACCATATCTATGACTAAAGAGCGTTCACAAACATTCAGAAGCAACTTACATAGGAGAACGTCCCAGCGTTCTTGTACAAGCCTGCGACTTGGCCTGCAACGCTGAAGTTAGAAAATAACTGCGCATGGTATTCAGCTGTGAACTTCGTCTGAAGTGCATCGACCTGTGTTTCAAGGAAAAGAAAGGCGAGATCACATGAGGAATCTCATGATAATAATAATAATAAAGGAAGAGTGGAACATACCATAACTTCGACACCCTAAAAAAAGAAGAAGGTTAATGATTAACGATTGCCTAGCATTAAAAGCAGCTGACCTGATAATTCACGATATAATCTGCGTCACCATCATAAATAACGGTTCGGACCTGCGGAAAATTACGGTAAGACGCATGGACGAGCAACCGCAGCGCTTTGAAAAACGCCCATACCCCCGCGTTGATGACGGTCTGCAAGTCGAGACGAGAATTTGACATCCAATCTCCAGTTTGTGCGAAATTACGATAGACATCGTAATTAGTCTGCTGCCATGTGCTCTCCGCGCCGATCTTCGATGTAACATTCGAAGTAAGGTATGGGGTGAGATCCGGAGGATACCTGGACAAACCGGTTTCGAAAAGATAAGATAAAGAAGAAGCTGACCTTACGGGTCAGGGTTTGGAGATGGAACATAATAGACATCCCAATTCCCTGCCAGTGGAGAAAGGATGCTAAAATAAGCCGTATATCAGCGTAGTCGAGAATGTAAGAGAGGATGGTATAGCTTGCTTCTGATTGCAAAAGGATTGGGCATTCGAACATATGGATTTCGAACTACCGTTATAACAACTCGTGATCTATAGTGCAAGGTTCGTCTCGGGTAAATAAATGAAAAATCCAGATGTGTGCCAACCTGGTCCTTGCATCCGCCGCTCCCGAAGAAACTCGTATTGGCCTTCTTGATGACCGAGGATGGGACAAGCGGATGGTAGCCATTCGTGGCGGCATATGAAATATAACCTTTAATTTTTTTTGTAATTGAGACATATGCAGTACATAATAGAAATATATATATACCTGGATATTGATTGAGTGGGTCCTGGATTGAAAACAGAATGGCTGAATCATGTGATTTGTTTGGGAAGTTTGGAGTACTCACTGTGAGTCCATTGCCAATACCGAGAACCTTGAGGTTGATAGGAACTCCAGAAATAGTCTTCTTGGCAATGGCTGCATTCTGCCGAAGGAAATACCTGAGGTGACAAAGATAAGAATCACTTGTATGAAAGATCAAACATGAGCTTACGCAGCAAATGTGGGGCCGTAATGACCTAAAATTATCATTATCATATTATTAGACACAGCTTGCGAGTCGATACAAGGACTAACCTCCGTAAGACTCTGTCCAAATAGCAAACTCATTCTTGGCATATTTTGAAAACCTTGTATCTGCAAAAAACATTTGTAGAAACTAAGAGTCTTGGTCAGTATAACGGGACTCGTAACAAGCACAAGTACAACCTTCCATATATCTGAAGCTGCTTCGAGCGACGTTCCAACGGTAGTTGTACCGTGAGAAAAGCCAACCCCAACTGCAGAAAACGGCCTGTCAGGAAGGTACGTGGGGAGGATACAGGTGTATGGGTACCTGGCTGGTCAATGAATAGCATGTTGGAGGCTTCGTTCCATGAAGTAGGGTTTAGAGTCACGCCACTGCTATCGTTTGTGATTCTGCAGGGCCCGTTCTCTTGGAAAAGGCCTATCATGCTCGAGCTTCCGGGCTACGATGTCTAGACATGACAGTTGAGGCAGGGCGAGACGAATAAGTACTCACCCCTCCGTTAAGCCATATAGAAAGGGGTTCTTTTGAACCAATGTCATTCGTTGCTCGAAAATATTATTCAGGACTCACGAGAGTCTGGGTCAGGATTTCGGGCAGCAAAAAACCAGAACCTAACTTCTTAGTAAGTAGAGTTTAGTCTAAAACAGATATACGCGGCTCTGACCAGATACTCTGATTCGACGCGATGTCGCCATATCTACGGGAAGATGAAGAGACTTATGCAAGAAGGACAAACCCAAGGCTTACCCAGATGCTTGATAAACGCCAGGGGTGGTTTCTGTAGGGAGCATCTTAGATCTAGGTGTTCATGTGGAAACCAGAACCAGGGCCTACCACATACGCCTGATTCCTCCGTGACACGTAATTTGCCCGGAGTCGTTACAAACAACGTGAGAGGTAGTCGCTCAGCCGTGGACTTTGTAGTTCCACTACTGGGAAGCAAAGGGACACCACCAATAATGCCGTCTATAACAGGAATTTGGTTATCTACAATCACTGAAGAGGCATGGAAGGCAGCTAGGTAGGTGGTTGCAGCCTTGAATAGGTTTGAAAGTGTCAGTTGGCTTGGGAGCCCTGCCCATGTCCCAGTTGCAACGACTTGTCCTCGGTCAGGTAAAAGCGGAAGGTGCATGTCTAAGAATCTCAGTGATGGATTACCATAATCCACAAGACCACATATATGAGCGCTCAAGCCAAATTGAAGATGTTGGATCAAGCATGGGAAATTTTCAAAATTTAATGAAATTCACTGCTTTTGGCAGTTCAATATGAATTGTAACATCATAGCTTAAAATTTTGACTGATAAAAAACAACAGGTTCAGAATCAAACATTTTAGAGTATCACTTATGAAGCTCATTAAAAAAAAAACACCTAGTAAATTGAGTTAAATATTCAGTCTCTTTAAGTAGGAATGTGTTGGAAAAAGTTTAGGAATTGATTTTACAACTTGGGTGTGATTTCTTGAGTCTATAAAACCCCCTTGAACGGCAATAATTTTCATCCTAATTTCCCTGGTCTAGAAATCTTCAAGACATACGACATGTCCTTACAAACTTTCAAGACTTTTTGATTTGCACAATTTCCCATGCCTCCGGTCTATGAAATTCATGGAGGGATCAATTTATAATTTGCCAATTGCAAGTGAAAATCATGAATTTATAGCGGAAACAAAGACATGACTAACTTTGTGTATTATATCCCCTGAGGGTTTTGAAAGCATCTGTCCATAGACACTGAGTGACCTAGTAACTGCTGATTTCAGCAGTTTGTAAAAAAACATTTGTCAAAGCATGGAAGACAGTGACTGGTGGGGCATCCCAGGCTGTGTGTGACATTTTCTAAGACTTGTTTGTTATAGTTCTTCTGATCAAAATGAACTTGAAGTTGTGAAGCCTTCCGGAACTTACGATATTCTCCCAGTCAAGAATATTCTGAGCATGGTATGTTGCCGTGATTCAAGCCTAGGACTGACTAGCTCGTCTTGAACATCCTGAGCAGTATCTGCACGGGCGTCAATCTGAGAGCGGTTGCTTCTCCCTGCCTCCTGCCAGCCTGTGTCAATTATAACCCAATCGTGAAGCACGGTTGAATGAACAGCCTGATAGCAGAACCGTGATATGATGCTGCTCATTCAAGAGGCACTGACTCTTCGATTCTAAAAATATTCAAACAGGCACAAAGACAAAGTAAAAATTCATAACCTTGTTATAAAGAAATCAAGTGTCTGTGAGATTCTCAAAGAGACATCGTCACTATGCCACATGAACTCTGATGTGAATTCTCCCTGGCTTCGACCAGCCGACGAAGCCGATTAGAACCCAATCGTGAAGCACGGTTGCGCGCTGCGTTGGCTGGTGATAAATGGACCACGTGACAGCAGAACCGTGACACAATGCTGCCCACATGAAGCACTGACTCAGACTCCTCGAAACGCGTGGCCTTCTAAAAAGGTACTCAACACGAAACACATGTTGGAATATATGTGAGTGAGCGGTGAACACAGCAGGACTTCAAGACTTTGCTTATAAATGAAACAACATCACTGTTGTGATCTGTTGGTGCTAGTACGAAACCATCTGATAAAGATCTCCTACATTACTGTTGCAATCTTCTACCTCCCTTGTTCCACGGGATCTTTCTCGCGACTGAAGTGCTCACTTTATTGTAAGGTGGAGCATCACAAAGCTGGTCTTTAGGACAAATGTCGGATGATCTCCAGCAGTCATCGGAAACTCCAACAAGCTTTCGGACGAAATGTCCCAGAATTCTGTGTTGTATGCTGAGTCTTAGACGCCGAATGTCTTCTACCATGCGGTGGTGTCAAGTGCTGAAGCGCTAATCGGATAATACATATAAGTATTGTAATCTGGACTGTTTCAACACGCAAACAGTGTGGCAGTGCCAAGGATGCTCAAAGCTGCGATAACGTACATCACTGCCATCCAGGCCTTTTCAGTGGTTTTAGCTGGCCAAATTCCTGTTGCGGATGGCATTATTGGTGGTGTTCCCTCCACTAGTGGATATACCAAGCCTGCGACTCAGTTACAACCGCTCACGTCGTTTGTAACTACACCCGGGAAACTACGTGTCACCGAGAACTCAGGCATTTGCGGTACGCCCAAGTTCTTTTCGTTCAAATTTCAGTTGTAAGCTGTTTTATGCAGAGACCACTCCCGGTGTTTATCAAGCGTCTGGGTTCGCTTTAAAGTTCTCAGTTGTTACCTGAGGAATTAAATATTTTCTTATAGATACGGCGATCTCACTTCAACTGAGAGCATCTGGTCAGAACCACCTACATCACTTCCATTTGACTGAACAGTGCTTACTAGGAATTTAGGTTCTGGTTCTTTGCTGCACGAACTTCCAACCCAGATTCTCGTGAGTTTCAAATCGTACTGGATACAGATGCCGAGACGAATGACATTGATCGAAAAAGAACCTCTTTCCATATGGCTTAACGGAGGCGTAAGTACTAATTTGTGTTTCCCTGCCTACGTTGACATGCCAATATACTGCATATGGATTCTGTCCCATTTCATTTCACTTTCAAACTGAATAGCCCGGAAGCTCAAGCATGATAGGCCTTTTCCAAGAGAACGGGCCTTGCAGAATCACAAACGACAGCAGTGGCGTGACTCTCAACCCTAATTCATGGAACGAAGTCTCCAACATGCTATTCATTGACCAGCCAGGTACCCATACATCTGTATTCTCCCGCATACCTTCCTGACAGATTGTCTTTTGCAGTGGGGGTGGGGTTTTCTCACGGTACAACTACTGTTGGAACGTCCCTAGAAGCAGCTTCAGATATATGGAAGGTTGTATTTGTGCTTGTTACACCTCTTGTTATTCTGACTAAGACTTTTAGTTCCTACAAATTTTTTTTGCAGATACAAGGTTTTCAAAATATGCCACGAATGAGTTCGCTATTTGGACAGAGTCTTACGGAGGTTAGTCTTGTATTAACTTGCAAGATGTCCAATAATATGATATTTCTAGGTCATTACGGTCCCACATTTGCTGCGTATGTTTGCACATTCTTTTATCGATGTAAATTTTCATACTTTTGCCCCAGGTATTTCCTTCAGCAGAATGCAGCCATTGACAATGGGAACATATCTGGAGTTCCTATCAACCTCAAGTTTCTTGGCGTCGGCGATGGCCTCACGGTAAGCATTCGACATTACAAGTATATCTCACCATTGAGTCATTCATGTTTCCAAACAAGGATCCACTTAATCAGTATCCAGGTGATTGGTCCTTTTTCAACAGTTTTCGTAGCTCTCATATCAAATTCGAGGTTATATGACATACGCCGCTACGAACAGCTACCATCCGCTTGTCTCCTCTTCAGTCATTAAGAAAGCCAATACGAGCTTCTTCCAGAGCGGCGGATGCAAGGACCAGGTTGGCACACATTTTGCGTGATCCTTGATATACC
Source organism: Chroogomphus rutilus (assembly GCA_003314275.1). Classification (NCBI taxonomy): domain Eukaryota; kingdom Fungi; phylum Basidiomycota; class Agaricomycetes; order Boletales; family Gomphidiaceae; genus Chroogomphus; species Chroogomphus rutilus. Next base: position 8,609 of record QLPI01021703.1, read on the forward strand.
CAGTGCGAACCTTGAAATTCAGATAACGAACTGCTATAATAGTGGTTCAACAACTGTCTGCTCGAATGCACAATCTTTCTGTAACAATAGGCAAGCTATATAAAAATTCTCTCGCATTCTGGACTACTCTAATGTATGGTTTATTCTAGGGTTCTCTCTCCACTCGCAGGGAATTGGGATGTCTACTATGTGCCCACTGCAAACCCTGATCCGTAAGGTCAACTTTTATTTTCTCTATCCTTCTGAGGCCTTTTTCCCCAGCTATCCTCCGACTCTCACACCGTACCTTACTTCGAATATCACCTCGAGTATTGGCGCGGAGAGTACCTGGCAGGAAACTAATTTTAATGTATACAATAATTTCGCACAAACAGGGGACTGGATGACGAATTCTCGTCTTGACTTGCAGACCGTCATCGACGCAGGGGTATGAATTTGTTCCAACAATAGTGATTTGGTCGTTTATGTCACTCACTGTTTGGTGTCCGCAGGTCAGGACAATTATATACGATGGAGATGCAGACTATATCTTGAATTATCAGGTCAGTTGCTTACTCTGTGAAGATTGAAAAAGTTTATTTTTTATTGTTTAGGGAGTCGAAACCATGGTATACTTCGTCGTGTTTGCGATACCAATTTCATCCTGATCCCAAATTTCTGCTCGTATACCCTAGGTCAATGCACTTCAGACCAAGTTTACTGCTGAATATCAGGCAGAGTCTTTCTCTGATTTCTACGTTGCAGGCCAGGTGGCAGGCTTGTACAAAAATGCTGGCACGTTCTCTTATGTAAGTTGATTTTAACGTTTAGAATACCCTGTAATTATACAATCATCAGGTAAGGATATTCGGAGCAGGTCATGAGGTTCCGGCGTATCAATTTGGAACCCTCGAGAGGGGTCAGGCGGCGTTGCAGATGTTCTCGCAAATCATGTCCAACAATTCGCTGTCTTCGACTTGACATCTCATTCTGGCGTGTATCTATTACCTCTCTCATAAATAATACGTATGAATATTACGATAGTGTAACTTGTCGTTTACGAAGAAAAACCCAATTGATTGATCGGCCCCGCCGTCTAACTGCTTTGCACACGTTTGAGCGACTTTACTATCGTTTGACCTACCTTTTTCCAGCATATCTTTTCTATCACCAGCTATACATGCCCGTTGGTTCAAAATTCAATTATAATCGCTATTAGTATTTTATTACCCTCTTGTGTCATGTTTCTTTGTGTGAAATTTGAGCCACACCATATTATGGTAACCCGCACAACCTTTTGAAAAGTGTCACGGCATGTCACAGCACAGTTACTATCTTCTAGAACACTCGATACTGGATGTGTCATAAATGAGCAAAATAAATACTATTTTATGAATTTTATGAAACTCATGAATTTTACAAGATATGAATGAACCAAAAAGCAATATGTATTATCACAATGTCCCTAAGTTTTCTTGCAATTTTTCTGTACAGATCTGACCATTCCAGCATGCAATGCACTATTTCAAAGTGATCTCCATAATGACCAATGTTTATGACTACCTGTTTCAACATGATACTTGAGATCAAGCAATCCTATTTTTGTGGTATTTTTCCATAATTTTCCTACTCCATGTTCAACTTCTATTGCATTTCTGTCCTGGTCTGGTGTATGCCTGAGATGAGGCACCCATGTGGAAGTACTGTTGGACATCATATGTTCAGGATTGGGGTCATGTGGGGCCACATGTGATCATATGGCTATGCTACTTTATTGAGCATACTCAGCAATGGTGAAGTATTATCATATCCAGTACTGGCTATTAGATGCTATAATACTGTATTAATTATTGGTAGAGAGTGATAATAGTTACAATAAGCTTTGCTATAGGAGAAGTTCCCAGGGAGATTAACTCCTCAAACAATGCCTTATGTGATTAATGACACCAAAAACCTTAATTTTCAACCTCCACTTAACAGCATCATGGGTTCAGTCATTAAGAGGCATTCTCTACGTCTTTCCTATTATGAGTTTACATGTTTTTTGCCACCATGTTCCATACTTATGGTCTATGATCCCCATTTTGATTGACTATAAATTATGCTCATCTTTATGTATGTATTCTCCATTCAGAAAATCAACTTAAGCTATGCATACACTCCTCAGTCCCTAAGTCCTCATCCATGTTCAGTCCTGACATTCTTAGACCCCTACTGAACAACCATCCAAAATCCAGTAACAGAACAGAGAGGGAGTGTCAAGCCCACAATACCGAGCCCTGGTTCACTCCGTAGTACCAACCGAACGACCCTTACTGTTAATCCTACACACTGGTGACAAGCCATTCCTTTCTAGTATGTGATCTCGGCTTGGTACATTCAGTTCATCATTTGGTTCACCTTCCCCATCCCATCGCTTCTATTCCTTATTATTCTTTCATTCCCTACCCTTCCCTTTACCCATTTCCCCTTGGGACATTCACTATTCATTTATCATTTGGTCGCAGCCCTATTGTTTTATATTCGGCCACCTTCTATTGTTCTATTTTTTACTTGCACTCCTACTCATTTATTATCAGACATATCTCATTGTTTTATTCTTATTTACATCTTATTGTTCTATTCTAGATTACTGTGGACAATACTTCCACATGGTCTCCATACCTTATTCTTTTCTCCATGTCTTATGCCACCCTTATTCCACATTCTGCCTCTTAACCTATATAAGTAGCGAACGCATGTACATAGTTCCTCAGTCTGAGTATCAACTAGGTTTTATGCCTTCCTGCTCTCCCTCCAGCTTTTTAGAGTCCTTTACTTGGGCCGACACTCTCAGCACTCTCTCGAGTATCTTGATGAGATTATGAGCAAATATGCAGTAGGATTGAAGATTTATTAGGCAGTCTAAATATTTTATCTCCTCAGTGTAGTCAACCACTGTTGTATATTCGGAAAATATACCTAAATATTTTATCTTACAATGGAAATAAAGAAAATTAGTCAGGAGCCTCTGTATATTATACTATACAACTCACCTCCTCAGTGTAGTCAACCACTGAGGAGGGAGGCATACGTGGGTTGTGTTTCACCCGCAAATACCTTGCAACCGGCCCTTGACCCTATCAAAGGTTTGAGCCAGGTTGCCGGTCCCCATCCAGGGAGCCGGCCATGCGCGTCGTGCGTGGGCAGGCACCTGTAAGTATTGTACAGATAGTAATACAATAGCTTCCTCAATTTTGAGGATAAAAATATAGGAAAATGTTCGAAAAATAAAGAATCGAAAAGCGCACAAGATGGTACCAAAATCGATAAGAAAATCAAATATATTGAGTTTGACCTCTCAGGGGTGAGATGCATTTATGCACCCTACATATCTCATCTGTCCCAAATCAGTGGCATGCATGGAAAGTAGGGCACAACACACAAGGATGTTGAAGCCAAGCCACTACAACCGGCCTGCAGGACTTGGCCAGTTCTTGCCTGTACCTTCGGCATTACCAAAGCCTGACAGTATACTCAGACTCACTCTACTTCCCATGCCTACCTCTTACAATTATGCCCCCACAATCTAGATCTGCTACCTGCAAGGCAACTAGCGCCTCAGGCATCAAAGCTGAGAAATCAGCGGAGGTGGCCGAGTCAAAAAACTAGTCAGCAACTCTCCGGCCCCTCAGCACACTGGGAGTTGCATTGACTCAGCAAGTGCTAGTACTGAGGTTAAGCTCAATGCTTCTGCCCTTCTTAATCCTAACTCTTTGATAATCCCTCTATCTTCTGTTTTGGTACTGAGTTCCTCAGCAACCCCTCTTAAATGCCTAATTGATTCAGGCTCTACTCACTGCTTCATCGAATCCTCCTATGTTTGGGAACATAAAATCCCTACTACCTCCGTTGACTCGATTCCCCTTAAATTATTTGATAGCACTACTAACTCAGTCATTACTGAATCCATAGAACTAGGGAACGGCACGGGTCACCCACGGGTCAAATGTGGGTGACCTGCACCCGACCCATGGGAAACCCGAACCCGTCAACCCATGGGTTTTTTCCCACGGGTCGACGGGTGTCGGGTGCGTGCCGCACCTGCATGCGCCGTACGCAGGCGCAACGTACGACACAAACACGCCGTACGCGGGCACGACATACGACACAAATGCGCCGTACGCGGGCGCGACGTACGACACGAACACGCCGCACGCGTGCGTGTCATATGTGTGAGCATAAGGCGCATTGGTGTCAGCGCACACGTATATGGCACGTCGGTGTTGGCACGTGTGCGTGCGGCGCGTTGGTGTCGGCGCCTGCGCATTGGTGTCGGCATGTGCGCATGCGGCGTGTTGGTGTCGGCACGTGCACGTACGGCGCGGTCGTGTCGTACGTGTGCGCGTGCGGCGCGTGCGTGTCGTACGCGTGTACATAGTTGAGGTGGTGGGTTGGGCCGGGTCACGGGTGCTCTCGGCTTGACCTGCACCCAAACCCAAGGGCACCCGACCCGGTGACCCGTGCGGGTTACCCTAACCTGTGCTATTCCCTACATAGAACTGCCGATCAAATTTCCATCAGGACATTTGCAGTCCATCTATATGTATGTCACATCACTAGATTCATCTGTATCAGTAGTACTCGGTCACAACTGGCTCACCCACTACAATCCATTGATTGATTGGGTATTGGGCAGTATTACGTTCCGAAAAACCGCTAATGACCCTAGGTGTGTCCCGACAGCTTTGGCTCAGCCAGCACCTGCCGCTGTTCCACAACCTCAACCAGGATCCTCTCCAAAATTGGAAGCTCCATGTCAATGCAGCTGCCTTTGTGCATGCCTGCAAACTAGAAGGTTTGCAAGTTTTCCATCTGGACCTTTCAACCATTGATGCTGCCTCAGCACGATTGGCCAAGGTTTCATCTGTTCCATTCGTTTCCCTCGACCCGGTTGACCTGGAAAACATCCCAAAAGAGTATCATGAATTTGCTGATGTCTTTAGTAAAACAAAAGCTGACACTCTAGGACCCCACCAACCCTATGATCTTAAAATCACCCTGGAAGGTGGCACCAAGATGCCTCATCTACCCCTATACTCGCTGTCTTAGTCAGAATTAGAAACCCTGTGTGAATTCCTTGACAAACACCTGAACATGGGGTTCATTAGAGCCTCCCATTCTGCACACGGTGCACCAATCCTATTTGTCTGGAAAAAAGATGGATCCCTTTGGCTCTGCATCGACTTCCGGGCACTGAACAAAGTAACCAAGAAGGATTGGTACCCTCTCCCTCTGATCACTGACCTCTTAGATGCTCCCCAAAAAGCTAGAATCTACTCAAAGATTGACCTTCGGCATGTGTACCACCTGATCCAAATTGCCGAGGGAGAAGAATGGAAGACTGCTTTCAAGACCCAGTACAGGTCCTATGAATGGCTAGTCATGCCATTTGGCCTCTCCAATGCCCCCGCAGCCTTTCAAAGATTTATGAATGACATTCTCAGTGATCTGATAGACCATTGTGCTGTTGCTTACATAGACGACATACTGATCTACTCAGACTCACTTGAAGAACATCGAGAACACATTCGAGAAGTACTCCATTGGCTCAGAAAAAATGGCCTATTCGCCAAGGCCAGTAAATGTGAATGGCACAAAGACATGGTCGAGTTCCTCAGCTACATCCTACATACTGATGGCCTCACCATGTCTGATGACAAAGTCAAAACTATCTGTGAATGGCCTGAACTGAGGAAAGTCAACAATGTCCAATCCTTTCTGGGTTTTGCCAATTTCTACCTTCGCTTCATCTTCAACTACTCAGACATTACTATACCCCTCACCTGGCTGACACATAAAGGTACGCCATGGGCTTGGATCGAGGACTTGTTGGGTGCAAACTAGCATCTCACCCCTGAGAGACCAATCTCAATATATTGTAATATTATATCGATTTCGGTATCATTCTGTGCGCTTTTGAACTCTTAATTTTTCTCACTTTTATTTGTATTTTTACCCTCATTATTGAGGGAGTTATTCATGTTCTACTATGTACGCTACTTACGGGCGCTTGTCCACGCACGACGCGACTAGCATGGCCGGCTCCCTGGATTTGGAACCGGCAGCCTGGCTCAAACCTTCGATAGGGTCAAGGGCCGGTTGCAGGGTATATGCGGGTGAAACACGACCCGCGCAAGCCTCCCTCCTCAGTTATTGACTACACTGAGGAGGTGAGTTATATAATATATTGTACAAGCCTTTAAGGCTAATTTCTTTCATTTCTTTTGTAAGATAAATTAAATAGGTATATTTTCCGAATATACAACTCAGTTATTGACTACACTGAGGAGATAAATTAAATAGACTGCCTACAAATTCTTCAAACCTACTGTAATTTGCTCATAATCTCATCAGGACTGTCAAAATTCTTTCAACCTGCTTAAAACTGCCTTTACCTTGGCACCCATCCTGCATCACTGGGAATCTGACCTACCTTTGGTTGTGGAGACTGATGCTTCAGACTGTGCCCTTGCGGCCATTCTTTCCATTATTAATCCTAAAGGCAAGATTCATCCTGTTGGTTTTCATTCCTGTACCTTTACTGCTCCTGAGCTAAACTATGATGTTCATGATAAGGAACTTTTAGCAATCTTTGAGGTGTTCAAATGCTGGTGACAATACCTTTTCCACTACTAAAATCTTGACCCACATACAGGCGTGATGGTCTGAATACCTCTGTCAATTCAACATCACAATCCGTTTCCATCCCAGAAAGCTCGGCACAAACCCAATGCTTTGACTAGATGATGGAATGTCTACCCTAAAGAGGGGGGTAACAGCTACGGCACCATCAACCCTCAAAACCTCCGACCAATTTTTACAAATACTCAATTAGTGGAATCCCTTCAAGCTATGCAACTTATCATTCCAACCTTAGGAGCAAGCATCATTATGGGCTCAGAAAAACTCCATTCTGATATATGTTCAGCCCTCCCAACTGACCCCATGGCAGTGCCCCATCTCGGCACTCCCAAAATGCCAAACCCAAGATGGATGCAAACCCCAGATGGTTTCCTTCGACTAGACAACTGGATCTATGTCCCCGACTCAAACAACCTCAGATTACGTATCTTACAATACAAGCATGACCACATCCTCTCGGGACATTTCAGTCAAAACAAAACACTAGCCCTGGTCCACTACAAATACATTTGGCCAGGCTTATGCACCTCGGTCATTGACTTCTGCAAATCTTGCACCACATGTATGCGTTTGAAATTGCAGTGCCACAAACCCTATGGCTTCTTAAAGCAACTTCCCATTCCCAAACGTCCATGGAATTCCATCTCTATGGATTTCATTGAACAACTCCCTCAATCCTCAGGCTTCACATCAATACTAGTAATAGTTTGTAGACTCACCAAACAAAGTATCTTCATTCCTATGGTCAACACAATCACTTTGGCCAAACTGGCTAAACTGTTTGTACTTCACGTATTTTCCAAGCATGGTGTACCGAGTCAAATAACATCTGACCATGGAAGTGATTTGTCTCCCACTTCTTCAGGTCACTCAGTAAAGCTCTCAACATGCATCTTCACTTTACCTCAGGCTACCACCCAGAAGCTGACAGCCAAACCAAACGTGTAAACCAGACCCTGGAACAGTACCTTTGAGTCTATTGCAACTACCAACAGGACAACTGGTCTGAATTGCTGCCACTAGCCGAATTTGCCTATAACAACACTCCCAATGCTACCACAGGCATCTCCCCCTTCTTTGCTAACAAGGGACAATACCTGAACCTTACTGTACACCCCAAACAAGATCTTGCCTCCTCTCAAGCATGCAAATTTGCCGTAGACCTAAATCAACAACTCCATAAAGCTCTGAAAGAGCAAATCAGTCATGCTCAATCACAATATCAAGTCTCGGCAGACTCCCGGAGACTTGCTGCTCCCGAATTTCTGATCAGGTCAACAGCATTCATCAAAGCTCAGTTTTTCTGCACCACTTGACCCTCCAAGAAGCTGACAGAGAAATTTCTCGGCCCTTTCGAGGTAATTGCTCGAGTCAGCACCCACTCCTACACTCTCCATCTGCCCAACTCCATGCAGGCAATACATCCAGTCTTCCATGTCTCAATGCTCAAACCCTCTACCCCCAACACCATACCTGATCGAGTTCAGCATTTGCCTCCCCCTATTGAAATTGAGGGAGAAATTGAGTATGAAATAGCCGAAATCCTTGACTCAAAAACTGACCAAAGATGCAGACCTTGCCCCCTCCTTTACCTAGTTCGTTGGATGGGTTATGAAGGCACTGAGGATGAGACATCTTGGTTACTAGCAACCGAACTCAGTAACACTCCCAAGATTGTAGTGGAATTCCACCTTGCCTACCCTGATAAACCAGGCCCATGGCCTCTAGAACCCGATTGAGGGTTCCTGCATGCCTTCCTTCTCCTACAATTTTTCCCTTTTTTTCTTTTGATCCATTTCTCTTTCGGTCTCTACCAAAATTCGTGCCTTTTTTTTCCATTCCCATTTCCTCCACTCCACTCCGCCCTCTCCTGAACCCTTTCCTGAACCACCTTGAACCCAAGATGGCCCATCTTTCTGGCTGATCTCACCCAGTAACCCTGTCAAACCCTTCTGCCTAGATGAAAATCATTCAGGCAAGGGTTACCAACCTACCCCACATATACAGTCCTTAGAATCGGCCAATCCAACCCACTGACTCCCAATGGAGCCTTTTCGTCTTACTAGCTGTCAAAACAATAAAGCACCACTCAGCCTAGGGGGCCTCCACCACCCTTTCTCCTCACGGCCCCCCTCCAGCTTAAAACAGCCATCTCTTCCATCTCCTGCCCATACTCATGAACCTCATGCTGCCTACCGGCTTCATGGGTTCAGCTGCTAAGGGGGGGATACTGTCAAGCCCACAATACTGAGCCCTGGTTCACTCAGTAGTACCGACCGAATGACCCTTACCGTTAATCCCACACACTGGTGACAAGCCATTCCTCACTAGTAGGTGGTCTCAGCTTGGTACATTCGGTTCATCATTTGGTTCACCTTCCCCATCCCATTGCTTCTATTCCTTATTATTCTTTCATTCCCTACCCTTCCCTTTACCCATTTCCCCTTGGGACATTCACTATTCATTTATCATTTGGTCACAGCCCTATTGTTTTATATTCGGCCACCTTCTATTGTTCTATTTTTACTTGCACTCCTACTCATTTATTATCAGACAAATCTCATTGTTTTATTCTTATTTACATCTTATTGTTCTATTCTAGATTACTGTGGACAATACTCCCACATGGTCTCCATACCTTATTCTTTTCTCCATGTCTTATGCCACCCTTATTCCACATTCCTCCTCTTAACCTATATAAGTAGCGAATGCATGTACAAAGTTCCTCAATCTGAGTATCAACTAGGTTTTATGCCTTCCTGCTCTCCCTCCTGCTTTTTAGAGTCCTTTACTTGGGCCGACGCTCTCAGCACTCTCTCAAGTATCTTATCTGTCCCAAATCAGTGGCATGCATGGAAAGTAGGGTGCAATGCACAAGTACGTTGAAGCCAAGCCACTACAACCGGCCTGCAGGACTTGGCTGGTTCCCACCCATACCTTTGGCATTACCAAGGCCTGACAGGGAGGCATAACACATGTAAAGCCAAGTCATGTCTACCTTGGCTCATTGGACTAAGCCAAAACCTTGGTACCTCCATTTAATAAAGGTGTTTGCATCAGTCTTAACAATGGGAGAGTAAGTCCAAAAATGGAAGATAGTAAGAAATGGAGATGAAACAGGATTACAAGTATGTGTCAAGTGCATGTACCGAGTATCCAGTAACTTGGCAGTGCCGACTGGACGATCAGTCTAATCCCATATGCAAGTGACCAATCCACACATATGTCACTTGGTACGTCAGTCTCAGCTTGGCACATTCACCATTCACATTCCCTATTCCTATCCCTCATCCACTTTTCCCCACTCATTATCCACTAATCCCACCCCATCTACTCCTTATTTCTTGACCTGTTTTACTTTGGGACATTTTACCATTGTTTTATCTTTGGCCATAACCCTATTGTTTTATATTCGGTCACTCTCTATTATTCTATTCTTGGCCACATTTCTATTATCTTATTTTCATTGTTCTATTCTCATCCACATTCCTTATTCTATTCTTAATAATTGTGGGCATTGTCTCCATATGCTCTACATACCTTATTGTTCTCCATTCCTTATTCCACATCTCGCTTCTTAACCTATATAAGTAGTGAATGTATGTAGATGTTTCTTCACTCTGAATATCAACTTGGTTTACATCCTCTCGTCTTCCCTTCTCCCATCTGAAGTCCCTTACTTGGGCCGACACTCTCAGCACTCTCCTGGGTCTTTATTCTGTCTAAATTAGTGGCATGCATGGAAAAGCAGGGTGCAATGCACGAGTATGTTGAAGCCTAGCTACCCTGAATGGTCTGCAGGACTTGGCCGATTCCCATCTGCACTATTGGCATTATTGATACCTAACAGCATTCTATGTTGGGTTAATATTAAGCTGTTGATTTAAAGGATACTAATACAATAATGCCTTTGATCAGGTATGGGTGGATGGGTGGATTCAGCTTGGTCCAATGAGCTGAACAGATATGGCTGTAAAGGCAACCCCTGTAGTGCCTGTGGGCCATTACACAGTGCCTAGCAAGGGGGAATTCCTATGTGTCAATTACTAGATTATATACATGAGGAAGGGGGTCTCACCTAGCAAGGGGGAATTCGTGAGAGGGAATCTTAGGTCCCTTGCTAGTAAGTCCTACACTCTATATACCCTATGCCCACACCCAGCTTCTTCAATATATCTTATCCCTTTAGGGTGCTTAGATGCATCTCACCCCTGAGAGGCCAAACTCAATATATGTTATTTTTATATTGATTTCAGTGCCATCTTGTGCGCAATTCGATTTCATATTTTTTTCGAATTATTTCTTGTATTTTTATCCTCAAAATTGAGGAAGCTATTGTATTATTAGTTGTACGCTACTTACGGGCACCCGTCTATGCACGACACGACGCGCGTGGCCGGCTCCCTAGATAGGGACTGGTCGCCTGGCTCAAACCTTCGATAGGGTCAAGAGCCGGTTGTAGGATATACGCGGGTGAAACATCACTCACGTATGCCTCCCTCCTCAGTGGTTGACTACACTGAGGAGGTGAGT
>QLPI01021705.1:0-10652 GCA_003314275.1 Chroogomphus rutilus
TTATCTATCCATTACTGCAGCAGATTTGCTGGCAGATTCAGCAGCTAGCACACATATAGCCTCACATCATGAAGACTTCATCAATTATACAATCAATCTCTCAGAAATTGAAGGGATACAGTAACCCCTGAAGCCATTCTAAAAACACTCAGACATGAAACTATTAGAATAGAATTCAAAACCAATACAAACACCCATTCTATTCAACTATGTGATGTTAAACATGCCTCTGATGCTCCCAATAACTTAATAAGTATTGGGTACCTCACTGATAATGGGCATTCTACTATTTTTACAGCCACTGGCATTGAATTCAAGTCCAAAAATGGAACACTCTTTGGAATAGGCTGAAATATTGGTAGAATGTACAAGATCCAGGCCTGCATCAAGAGAATGGCTTAGGCACAGGACTTTGCAGCTGGGATAAATGGCACAGGATATTAGGGCATATCAACATAGAAGCAATAAAAACCCTCAAAAATAATAACATGGTCGAAGGACTCATTATAGATGAAAACAAGCAGCTGACACAATGCAAAGCATGCATACAAGACAAACAGCATGTTGAACCATATCCAAAAATGGCCCAGGACAAGACAACCAAAAGAGGAGATCTTACATTATCAGATGTTTGGGGGCCAGCTCAAATAGAAGGACCAAACTATGAAGGTAGCGGACAAACGGTTTCCGCTAAGGTCATGTGATGTGACAGTCACAGTCACAGACACAAAAAAATTTTGTCATTGAAAAAAAAATTGTATTCTGCTACAGAGGATGGCGATTTTTTATGGAAATAATGATTGAGATACACTATATATAACATCAGCCTTGTCCAACTCAGCTAAAATAGTATCTGGCATGTAGCCAGATCCTTGTGCAAAATGGTGGATGTGACACTTGAGTCACATGACCTCAGCAGAAATGGCTGGCCGCAACGATAATACCTTACCTGTGGGAATGTCTTTCTATATATGGAATATTTCCTTATATAAGTGCTTATGTCAGTGCAAATATTTTGTGACCAAAATTTTTTTGATAGTGTCGGACTGCCTAAAGATATGATTATGAATTTTGGGAAGATGCTTGAAAGTTTGGATATACTACATTTGCAATAGTGATTTTTTTTAAAAAGTAAAACCAAGACTATGTACATATAGTTATATGCCATTGATCTGTGGTCCCAGAATCATTTTTTGTCGATGTTGCCAGATCCTTATGCAAAATGGTGGATGTGACACTTGAGTCACATGACCTTAGTGGAAACCATTTGTCTGCTCCCTTACTTTTATTTGTTCACTGACGCACATAGTAGATATTTGACTATCTACTTTGGGCATACTAAAACTGAAGCCCTCAAACATTTTCAATATTACAAAGAATTTATTGAAACACAAACCAGTCATAATCTCGAGAAATTTTGATCAGACAATGGAGGAGAATACACTAATAAGGAATTCAAAGAATTTTGCTCCAAAAATGGGATAATAACGGAAACAACAGCATTATATTCGCCGGCTCAAAATGGAATTGCTGAACAATTAATCAGACCCTACTAGAACATGCAAGGGCAATGATCTATGCCAAGAACTTACCAAAAGTTCTATGGCTAGAAGCAATTGCATACACGTGCTATATTAAAAATATATCACCAACTCAGGCTTGGTACAAACATGACACCTTATCAAACACTTTTTCGAATGAAACAAAACATATCAAGACTAGAGGAATTTGGTACTAAATGCTGGGTGATGGTCCCAGATCAAAACTGACAAAAATTAGATCCAAAGGCTGAAGAACATATATTTACAGGAATACCACAAACAGCTAAAGCCTGGAAATTCTATAACACACATGGCCAACATATTCAGACATCAAGAAATACTACTTTTGATGAAACAGATACAAAACTATATACAATCCCTAGAGAAGACAATGATGAAGATGAAATTCCAGAAAAGGAAACCACAAGTACATTGTTTGAGGGGGAGAAAACTATTGAGAAACAAACCAGCAAATGACAAATATCTATACAAAATAGATCCCCTGCTACAATCTCCAGCATACACTCAACTCCCACACTAGAATCCATACAAGAAATTTGATGAAGTTCTCAGATAAATCATAGGTGAGACTACCGATTAATGAATGATCCAAATCTGGGGATCCTGAACCACAATCAAGCCTATTGCCTGGATGCTATAGTATAGAAAGATGCACCCATGTGTAAAAGTGCTATGGCCTTAGAAATGGCATTACATAAAGAGATAAAAACATGGGAACTAGTTAATCTGCCACCAGACCACACTGCAATTGGTTGCAGGTGGGTATATGCAGTCAAAACAAACCTGGATGGAACATTCAATAAAGCCAAAGCAAGGATCGTTGCTCAAGGATTTACACAGAGACCTGGAATGGACTACTATGAAGTCATATCTAGCTGTAACCAATTCACTGGATTGGGAAATCCATATGATGGATGTCATTGGTGCATTTATCAACTCAAAGCTAGAAGAAGAAATATACATGCAACAAGTTGATGGATATGATGATGGATCTAGACATGTACTAAAACTACAACAAGCACTGTATGGTCTTAAACAAGCTGGACAAGCCTGGTATATCAAATTCTGAGGTGTAATGATCAACCTTGGCTATATTCAGAGCATGGCTGATGAATGTATATATATCAAAATTAAGGAACAATATATACAGATTATATCTGCATATGTAGATGATCTTGGACTTTTCTCAAACACAATGGATGGGATAAATACGATGAAAAATGACCTATGGTCAAAGTTCCCCATAGTGGACCTGTAAGGGCAACCTAAGCAGGCATTCTACCCTCGGGTGGTGCACTGGCAAAGGGGGATCCAAAGGTTTAGTATAGTACCTAATACATAGTGACTAGCCTACCTGGCAAAGGGGGATCCAAAGAGAAAACTCTAGGAAACCCTTCGCCCACTAACTACTGTATATAAGCACCATTGCTATGGTGCTCCACGCCATACCAGACATCATCCTCCATACCAACCAGGAAGTTCTGCCAGGGTCCCGACACCAGGAGCGACCGACGAGAGGAGGGCCGATAGTTATGGTTGGCACTTCTGAAGGGTGACCGCCAGTGGTGCCGGTTGTTTAGTGAGTATTTCGTTCAGCACTGCCGTGAGTGGACCGAATGGATCTCGGTCAGCAGGTATGAAGTACGGGTGGGGCGGTGTCAGTCAGGATTCATTATCAGGGGTTCCCCTGACATCACCCCCCCTCTAGAATGTGGTGTCCCCGACACATTGATCCCTATGGGCAGGACTGGTGTGCGAGATCTGAAGCACTTCCATGGTGCGCATTCGATGTGGGGTGCCTGGGTGCAGATGGTAGAAGTCGGCAATAAGGTCAGGGGCCTGGATGTTGTTCTCGTTCTCCCAAGAATTCTCTTCATAGCCGTAACCCTTCCATTTGATGAGGAATTGCAGCTGGTTCGCTCTCATCCAACTGTCAAGTACTTGTTCTACCTCAAAGTGTTCCTCTTCGTCAATGAGGATTGGTTGCGGTGGAAGAGGCTGTCATCTACCCAGGATGGGGTCAGCCAGAGCTGGGGTGAGTTTGATGACCGGGAAGACTGGGTGAAGACGGCTCAAGGCTCTCAGGAGTCAAAGTTAGTATGCATGAGACCCCACTCATTCCTTGACAAGGTAGGGGCTGAGTTGCCTGTGTGCTAACTTCTTGGATGGCCGATTGGTGTAAATATCGCTTACGTCGAGGTATACCTTATTGCCTGGCATGAATGTTGGTGTCAGCTGGCATCTGCAGTTGTAATAGGTCACCATATCATCTTTTGCCTTTACCAGGGCTGCCTTTGCTTCCAAAAGTGCTCCTTCCATCCGCTCCTTGAACTTGTTCACAGATTTGAGGTGGGATGGGGGTTGGTGCAGCTCAAACCCCATGCATGGGTGTCAGCCCATATCCAACAAGAAGGGGGACTCGCGGGTCGAGGTGTGAATGTGATTGTTGTACTGGAACTCGGCCAGGGGCAGGAGATTGTCTCAATCATCTTGCCTCTTGTTGACGAAGAGGCAGAGGTACTGTTCCAGTTCTTGGTTCACCCATTCGGTTTGACTGTCCGTCTGCAGGTGGTAGGCCATAGAGGCTGCCAGGCAAATGCCCAGTAAGTGATAGAGTTCCCAGGTGAACTCGTGGACAAATTGGACCCCCCAATCAGATACCACCACCCTCAGCAACCCGTGTAGCTTCCATATGTGGTGTAGGAAAAGTTGCGCTTCTCCGGCCGCCGTCACTATCATGTGAGTTGGTATGAAGTGTGCCCGCTTGGATACCGAGTCTACCATGTTCATCATGGCATTGTACCTGTGCGTGTCGGGGAGTTCTACTATGAAGTCTACACTTATGGTATCCCACTGTGCCTCAGGGATCGGGAGCAGGTAGAGTTCCCCAGTGGGCTGCTGTCTTTGGGCCTTCGTTGGTAGGCACAGGTTGCACGTCTTGGTATACTCACCGATGTACCAAGACATGTGGGGCCACCAATAGTTTCGGGAGACAAGCTCAAGGGTCTTCCAATGGCCAGGGTGTCCGGCTATCTTAGAGTCGTGGTGGTGGGCTATGATCCATCAGCCTCTACCCATTCAGCTGAAACCAATGATCTCCCTCCTGCTTCTCGCAGTTTCCTCACCGCCTCCATCACCTCATCCTCTAGCATCCCTTCACCTAGTGCTCTCTTCAGTTCTCAGGTGATCCCCCACTCCTCTCCCTCCAGTGCTACTCTTTCAAGTGCCCGTATTGCAAACAGCCCAGGCCGAAGCAAGACTAGATCGCTATTGTCACCTGTTCCCGATCCATGGTCCAACCGACACAAGAGCATGTCAGACTTCCCCATCGTTACTCCCGGTCAGTGCCGCAGATCGAAGTTGAAATGCGAGAGGTAGAGGGACCAATGGGCTTGTTGCCGGTTCAACTTTTTCGAAGACTGGAAGTACTCTAGATTCTTATGGTCGGTCCAGATTTCGACACGGTGCTCAGCGCCCTCCAAGAAATGTCTCCACTCTTCCAAGGCCTGGATGATCGCAAGCATCTCCTTGTCATGTATCTCGTAGTTCCTTTCTACTAGGGAGAGGCTTTTCAAATAAAAGGAAATCAGGTGCCACTTGCCATCCTCGTGTGACTGCTACAAAAGGACTGCCCCCGTGGCAACGTCAGAGCTATCTGCTTCTACTCGGTAAGGGCAAGTATTGTCAGCAAACCCGAGGATGGGCGCCATCGTGTTGAGCCCTTCGAAGGCTGCTTGTTCCACCTCTCCCCACCTCCATTTTGCGTCCTTCTTCACAAGTTCAAACAATGGCCTGGCATGGTGCGAGAACCTCTCAATGAACCTCTGATAGAAGTTAGCAAAGCCGAGGAAGGCCTGGACCTCTTTTTGGTTTGACAGGGTCGGCCAGCCTGTGATGCCTTCTACCTTGACTGGGTCCATCTCTACCTTGCTGTGAGATATGATGAGGCCTAAGTATTCAATCCTTGTCTGTTCAAACTCGCACTTCTCTGGCTGAAGGTAGAGCTTGTAGGCCCTTAATCGTTCAAGGACCTCCCAGACGACCCATTGATGCTCTTTGAGAGTCTTGGTGAAGATGAGAATATTGTCCAGGTACACACACATGTGCCCTTCCATCACGAGGTCCTGAAAAATGTTGTTTATCATGGTCTGGAATGTTGCCAGGCTGTTGGTGAGGCCAAAAAACATGACAAGGGGCTCAAAGAGCCCTCGGTTTGTGCAGAACACCACCTTCCACTCATCTCCTTCCTTGATCCACACATTGTTGAACCCCCATAGCACATCCAACTTAGTGAAGTACTTGGCCCCCCAAAGTTGCACAATGAGTTCCGAGATGATGGGGAGGGGGTATCGGTTCTTCACTGTCATCACATTGAGCACCCAGTAGTCCTGGACCAGTTGAAGGGAGCCATCCTTTTTCTTAATAAAGAATACAGGGCTTCCCATAGGGGATTTCGAGGGGTAGATACAACCCGTGCGGAGGTTTTCCTGTAGGAACTCATCCAGTTCTTACTGTTTTCTCAGGGAGAGCAGGTATACCTTGCAAGCCGAGAGTTTTGCACCTAGTTCCAGTTCGATTGCATGGTCCCATGTCCTCTGCTTGGGGAGAGAATTGAAGGACTCTTTCTCGAAGAGATCATTGAAGTCCTGGAGATAGGGCAGGGTTGCCCCTTTCTCTCTAGAGGGGGTGCTCTGGAGTGCCTGTTCGGCCAGTTGTTGCGTGGTTGTGGCCGCTGAAATAGTCCCAATCGGGACGTTTGGCGGGGCTACAGTTGCAAAAAGGCGATCACCTGGTTTGAGAAAGGGCACACTGTCGTCAGTGCTTTCATAGTTTTCCGACTCGTTGACTGTCATGTTTGGCAAGGGGCCGGTCCAAAGAGCCCAAATCGCCATTTCCTCCCGATGTTCCTTCTGAAACTAGACCCGGCAGGTGTGGCATTGGGTGGAGCACTGACTTAGTGTGACCTCTTGTGTATGCTAGTTGACTTTGGGGTTATGATTGCAGAGCCAGGGATAGCCGAGGATCATCTTATGCTTCCCTAGATTGGTCACAGCGAACTTGGCTTGTTCCAAGTGGTCTTGGTAGTGTATGATCACATCAACCACGTGCCAAATTGCTCCTCCTTTGTTTGGGGTACCATCAATGTTGTACACTGGCATGGGTTGAGTCAATGGGCCCAAGGTCAATCTCTCGGTGACTGCAAACTTTTGGTCTATGAACAGTCCAGTGGCTCCACTGTCTAGTAGGGCGGTTATGCCCTTAACCTCAGCTGTGTCAGTAGTCTGTATCTCTACCTTGAGGTTCAGCGAATTTGGCAAAGGGGTGGAGTCCACTACATATTGTTTCAGGAGGCTACGTTCCTAATATTTTAACCTAGGGGGGGGGGGAATGGTGGTTTCGGTAAAATCGGCTCGGGAGTGTCTTCATTGCTTGCGGCTGAGGCATCATTGTCTGAATACTGGGTTGTATTTTCCATATCAGAGTCTATAGACAGAGTGGCAAAACAATTAAACAAGGGCAGCGAGGGCACATCCTTCACTTGCTACCTTGGGCGAAATCCCTCAAATCCATTTCTTCAACCCCTTTGGCCTCATCGGTATCTCAAAGGTCCGCAGACACCATCCAGTACTCTAGCATCTCCTCATGCTCCTCTGCCATCATGAAATGCACATCGTACACCTGGGGGCAGTCTTGGACAAAATGGCCAGTCTTGCTGCATTGCCAGCATGTGAGGGGTAAGGGATACTGCCGTCTGGTTGTGTCAATGTCTATTGGCATGGGTCCAGGGGGTGGAATAGGAGGAAGGGGGGCCAACAATGTCCTAGGAGGTACGAGTGCAGCTTGCCTAGTTGGGGGTTCGACAAGCCTTCGGCTAGGCTGTGGTGTGGAGGCATGCGATGATGGGAATCGAGGCCCCTGGAAGGCTTCGTTTGCTGCGCATGTGAGAGCTACCACCCACGCAGCAGTGTACCATGCCAAGATGTCATTGTCCTTTGGCCTCCCATCTAGCATCAGCACAATGCGGCTCTGGATTGTAGGGTTGAGGCCTCACTGGAACTTCATAATGATAGATCGCCCATCCATATATTCGGCCTTTTCGACTAAGTCCTCGAATTGGTCGATATACTCATCGACCGAATGCTTGCCCTGATGGTACTGACATGACTCTAGTTGATTCGCTGCATCAGTAGCCTTATGCAGAGGGTAGAAGTGTTGCCAGAAGGCCTCGGTGAAAGCCTTCCAGTTGGCATAGAGTGGCCTGCCTGTTTTTGCTTTGTGGGTGAACACCCAGCTAGAGAAGGTCGCGGCTCTCCCAGTCTTCATGAAGGACAGTGCCCAGAGGATCTGAGACTGCTCGTCGGGGAAATTGGCAGCACAGACGCCGAGGTATAGGGTACAGGATTGCATGAACGCTCATCCATGCACATGGTCGCTGTTGAACTCAGAGGGCTTGGTGGGCTCCACCATCCATTTCACAGGCTGCCGAGCATGGGTCGGGAGACCTGCCACTAGATTCATAATGGTTGCTTGTAGTGCATTCAGCCTCATCTCTAGATCCTGCTTTTCTCTTCTCTCTCTCAGTAACGCCTGTTCTATACCAACCAGTCGGTCCAATAATTCCTGGGCCGACGGCAAATCCATAAGGGATAGGGTGTTTTTCTCTTATAAGTGAATGAAAAGGGGCTGCTGCTGTCACTGCTTCCTGTCAGGAACCGTATGCCGGCATGCCCGACTATTCATTTCAGCCCACTCAGCCCAACTACACCGTCGCTCGCTTATCCAACTATACGCCCTTAGCCCACGGACTATATGCACCTCGTGTATCCATCTTGGCATCACATGCTCCTGTCAATTCATTCACTCATTTACATCACACTCCATATGCTCGCTATTCCATTCCATCTTCATTTACATTTAATATCCTTTCATTTACGTTTTGCTCCACTTTCATTTATTTGCAATTCCGCTCAGTCTCTTATATCCGATCCGCTATTACGTTCCTTAGGGTAACTCCATTGGGAATTGGAGTGACACATCACTCCCCAATGTCATGGAGGAGATCATTATTTGGGGCGTAGTATTTCTGTTCTCGCTTTTCACGATCCTCGGCTTTCTCATTCTATTATAGGAATCTATTCGACTCCTAGTAGATTTGAAAGTAGTATAAAGATCTTGTACTTCAGTAGTTCAGTCTTCAGTCAGATAATCAACCTTGATTCTCTACCAGTTAATTCTCTGTCTCGCTTTTCCGAAATTAGGGCTTGTGTGATCTGGTGGGCGCAACATACAAGTTGAAGCCTTGCCCTGCCCTGAACCTCGCCATTGTTTCACCTTTGGGAGATTTTACGTATAATTACGATTACATCATCTTTTCACATCGTAACACTTCTGAAGAGATTCGATTTGGGGTCGTACGATGGGGCAGCTGGTACTTGTGGGAGAGAGTTGTCTACTGTAAGGGCAACCTAAGCAGGCATTCTACCCTCAGACAGTGCACTGGTGAAGGGGGATCCAAAGGTTTAGTATAGTACCTAATACATAGTGACTAGCCTACCTGGCAAAGGAGGATCCAAAGAGAAAACTCTAGGGAACCCTTCGCCCAGAACCCTTCGCCCACTAACTACTGTATATAAGCACTGTTGCTATAGCGCTCCATGTCATACCAGGCATCATCCTCCGTACTGACCGGGA
Organism: Chroogomphus rutilus; assembly: GCA_003314275.1. Classification (NCBI taxonomy): domain Eukaryota; kingdom Fungi; phylum Basidiomycota; class Agaricomycetes; order Boletales; family Gomphidiaceae; genus Chroogomphus; species Chroogomphus rutilus. Next base: position 9,255 of record QLPI01021705.1, read on the forward strand.
AGTTCCGCTAGGGTCCTGACACTGGGAGCGACTGATGAGAGGAGGGCCGATAGTTACAGTTGGCACTTCTGAAGGGTGACTGCCAGTGGTGCTGGTTGTTTGGTAAGTATTTCTTTCAGCACTGCCATGAGTGGACCAAACAGATCTTGGTCGGTGGGTATGAAGTACAGGTGGGGTGGTGTCGGTCGGGATTCATTATCAGGGGTTCCCCTGACAGGACCTAGGAGAAATAAATAAAATACTAGGAGTTTGACTTCAAAGAGATAGAACAAAGGAGACTATCAAAATATCTCAAGGATCCTATATTGACACTCTACTTGCTTGATTTAACATGGAAGATGTGAACCCAGTAACAACTCCCATGAAAACAAATCTAAAATTACCATCAAATTTATTATCCAACAAACCGACCATCAAAGCACAGTATGCTAAAGCAATTGGATCTTTAATGTATGCAGCACTGGCTACACAGCCAGACATAGCATTTGCAGTCTAGCATCTTAGTCAATTTATCACAAAATATGGTAAAGAACATTGGACGGCAATAAAACATATACTATGGTATCTCAAAGGAACTCACGATGAGGGAATCACATTCAATAGAAATACTGGCCTCAATCTAGAAATTTATACAGATGCAGACTATGCTAATTGAGACAATACTATTTCTATTAGAGGACATGTGGCTATTCTAGGAGGAGGCTCCATAAGTTAGAGCTCTAAAAAACAAAGAACAGTCACATTATCTACAACTGAAGTGGAATACATGGCCATAACTGAAGGAACTACACAACTGGTATGGTTACAATGATTATTAACAGACCTTGGATTACAAAAATCAAATCTAACCTTGATTCAATCTGACAATTTAAGCGAGATAACAATATCACACAATGCAGGTTATTATGTATGGACAAAGTATATAAATGTTGCATACTACTTCATTCACGAGCAGATACAGTCAAATGAAGCCATGCTTACATATATACAATCAAAGGAAAATCCTATAGACATATTAACAAAGTCACTTGATGGGCAACAACACAAATATCTCATACACAAGCATGGACTACTTTGCATTGAGGGGGAGCATTAGAAAAAGGATAAATTATATTAGTAAGATCTGGAAGACTACCGGATAAGAACTGACTCAAGTACACAGCAATGGTAATCTCAGACAGAAAACTTGATAGTAGAAGCTACTAGACAGTTCTTATATGGACATTACTAGAGTATATAAGGGAACAAGAAAATGGGAAACAGAGATCAGTTCTCACTAAAGATATATAACTATTACTGCACCCAATAGATGGACCTTGTCAGGAACCGTACGCCAGCAAGCCGACTATTCAATTCAGCCCACTCAGCCCAACTCTGCTCTCGCTCGCTATTCACATT
>QLPI01021728.1:0-15190 GCA_003314275.1 Chroogomphus rutilus
CTATTTTGGTGAATATTTGGGCCTTTCGGGGACTGTCCAGGAGATCAGAGATTCGGGGAAGTAGGTAGTGATCCTTCTTTGTTATCTTGTTTAGTCCACGAAAGTCGACGCATAAGCATAGTGATCCATCTTTCTTTCAGGCAAAGAGGACTGGAGTGCCCCCAGGGGAGCGTGAGGGTCGTATAAACCCTGTGGATATGTTCTCATCTAAAAACTCTCGGAGGGACTTCAGTTCACTTTTGGAGAGAGAATAGATCGGACCGAATGGGGGTGATGTGCCTTCCTCCAGTTCGATCTTGAGATCATATGGTCAGTGAGGGGCTAAGGTGTTGGCCCGAGTTTTGCTGAAAACGTCTTTGAACTTGTGGTACTCGCTCGGGACATTACTCAGGTCTATCGGACCTTATTCGGAGTCTTGGCAGTTGGAGAGGAAGAGCTGGAAGGTTTGTGTACCTTCCATTCTTGATATTCAGGCAAAAGCTGCTGCATTTACTAAGGCAACCTTTGGCACCACGAGCTGGGGTTTTGGAGGGGATGGAGTTTTGGATGAGCACGGAGTCGTAGCTGCTGGCTCGGATGGTACCTGGAGATTAGCTGTGGTCAGAGAGCTGAACAATATACTGCCCAATACCCAGTCAATTGTTAGGATTCGGTAATGCCGAAATATTGGTTAAGTCCTGCAAACTGTTTTGGAGTGGCTAGGCTTCAACATGCTTGTGCGTTGCGCCCTGCTGTTCCGTGCACGCCACTAATTTGGACAGTAAGAAGTCTCGTGAGGGTGCCGAGGGTGTCGGCTTGAACGAAGGACTTTAGATGAGGAAGATGGGCAAAGGGGTGTGAACCAATTTGATATTCTGAGTGAGGAGCTATCTACATACATCCCACTACTTATATAGGTTAAGAAGCAAGATGTGGAAAAGGGTGGCGTAAGGAATGGAAAACAATAAGATATGAAAAACCACATGGAGGCATTGTCCACAGTGATCAGAAATAGAATAAGGAATGTAAGCAGGATTAGAATAATGGAGTATGGCTGAGAATAAGATAATGAAGTGGTGGGTGAGAATAGAACAATAGAGGACGACTGGAGATAAAACAATAGGCAGTGGCCAGGATAATGAGTGGCCGTCATGTTGTTCAGGGGGAACGGGTGAAGGGATAGAAGGATAATGAAAGACAAGATGGATAGGATAGAAGAAGAAGCCTAGACAGTGTACCGGATGTACCAAGCCAAGCCCATGTGATAGTGAGAATAATATGGGTGGAGGATGGGTGGTCGGTCGGTATTACTGAGTGTACCAGAGCTCGGTATCAAGGTCTTGACAGTACTGTTACATACCATTGCAATGGTTGGTGAATACATGTAACAAGTTGCTGTTTAAATAGTGCCCACAGACTAATGCCAGATAACCTGGCATAGTGGCCTTTTGGCCCAGTTGGAAGAACATATTACTGTGGGAATTTGTTGCCTTTCACAGTATGCCAGGTTGACCAAAGGTCAGCGGTTCAAATCCCTGTGTGCGCAATAATTTAGAGGGTTGTTGCAATCATTTGGACCCCAGGAACCCTGGCTTACATGATGGTTCATGCCATCATAGGGGTCTGCTATGTCAAACAGTAATTAGAGTGCTTGGGGGGAGCCACAGACAGGCCTGGGAAACCTGTTAAGATATCATCACTATGGCACCTTGAGGGCTCAGTACCTAAGGGGAAGGTATTGTTACATACCATTGCAATGGTTGGTGAATACATGTAACAAGTTGCTGTTTAAATAGTGCCCACAGACTAATGCCAGATAACCTGGCATAGTGGCCTTTTGGCCCAGTTGGAAGAACACATTACTGTGAGAATTTGTTGCCTTTCACATCAATCAACGGATTGTAGCAGGTGAGCCAGTTGTGTCCAAGGACTGCCAAGCAACTAGAATCCAATGGAGTTACGTAGAACGTAATGGTGTGCTGCTCCCCTGTTGGGAAGAGAACGCGGAGATCGATGGCTTTTCGAATTATGGAGTTGGAGGAGCCATCGAAGAGTCGTAGCAGAATCGGAGTGATGTCGTAGGTTCGGAGTTGATGCTTTGTAGCGTAGTCAGAGTCCAGGAAGTAATGAGTTGATCCTGAGTCTATTAGAGTGTCAATATAGGTGGTTTCAAGGTGGAGACAGATGGTCAGGGAGTTCAGACTGGAAAGAGCAGATGCGTTGAGTCTCATCTCCATTGGTGCATCATTGGGTTGAGCACAGCCCCTAACTGACGCTGGAGTCGAGGGGCTACTTAGAGATTTTTTGACTCTGAGGTATCTTCTACTTCAGAGATTGTTGCTTCGGTCGTGCTTTCTATGATAGTAGTTGCACATCCTTTGGTGGCAGCGGAGGTTGACTTGGGACATTCCTTTGCTACATGACCGGTTCTTCCACAGAACAGGCAGAGGTTGTGCTTGAAATGTTGTTGTCATTCTTGAGGTGTGAGTTTGCCATCTTTGCCAAGTTTTGTGCTCATGTCCAAGGTTGTCTTATTCGGGGTCTGGCTGGGGTTTGGAGGTCTGGTGCTTGTACTTGCAATCGGAGCGGTTGGTGCCCTGTTTCTGTCATTCGGATGTTCAGGGGCTTTGGACGTGGAGGCTTCCCGAGACATTTTGGAGTGCCTTTCCCAGTAACGGGAGTCGATCGACTGAGACAGTCGTCGTAGTTGTAGTAGGGAGTCGGGTTTTCCTATGCGGGCGATTTTGTCTTTGATCCTATTGGGTAGGCCATTGTAGTATTGGCGACGGAGTGCAGAGTCTCCCCACTGAATGTGAACGGCGAGCCTGTTGAATTCCACCATGTACTTTGTGATGCGTTGGTTGTCGCGCATTCGGAGGGCTTCAAGGTCAGCTTTGGCCTCTCCTTCTGGATCGTGGGGGCCAAAGTTGGCTTTGAGTTTGGAGACAAATTCCTGATAATCGTAAAGCCAGTAAGGGTCTTCTTCGGAGGAGAGACCGGGTTCGAAGTAGTCCAAGGCAGTGCCAGTTAGGTATGATAGTATATAGGTTACTTTGGCACTGTCGGAGTCAAAGGCATCAGGATGGTCTCAAAAATTCAAGGTGCACTGCACCAGGAACGGTTGTAATTTTTTGGTGTCGGAGCCATCGAAGGGGTTGGGGTCTCGAATCTTGGTCCAAGCTGATGATTTCTTTGAGCCAGACAGATGTTTGGCTAACATGGTGATGGCTTCCGCCAAGTTGGCTTCACCATTAGCATCATCCAAGGGTGGCATTCGGGGTCCTAGAAGGGGGTTTGACGGGTGTTCGGATGGTGGATTTAGGGCTGGTGAAGGGCTCGGTGGCATATGGATGTCGGGTTCTGTAGCAGGTAAGTTTGGGGTCAGGGATGCACAGCATACAGAAGCTTCTGTAAGTGTTTGAATGGCTCTGATTCATTCGCTGTGTCTCATAGACGATCAGGAGTGTGAGTTCGAATATACTGTTAAGGTCTGGGTTCGTGTCAGGTCCGAGCTAACATAGGTCGGTCCAAGTTGTGTGTTTGGAGTTGTAAGGACTTGGCTTCAACTTTAATGTTGCGCCCTCCTCGATCGTCAGTCCTTTATTTTGGAGGTTCGGAGAAGATAAGTTTTCGGAGTTCAAGAGTGAGTGGGAATACTAAGTTGATATTTGAACTAAGGTATAGTACAGAAGTCTAGAGGTATTTATACATGCAATCCTTATTGTAACTAATTAGGAATAGTCAGGAGAATAATATGATGAACGAAAATGGAGTACAAGAGAAATATACATTTGGTGTTACAATAAGACTATTGTTCGATGAGAAAGGAAGATGTCTGAGGTCCGAGGTTAACAATGCTGGTTGGATCCGGAGGTGACCATGTAGGATCGGACTTGGTTCGGAGCAGGGTTCTTTCGTAGCACCCTATGTCAGATGTCTGGGATGTCGGAGTTATATCGCGGATATAACAAAAGGCGAAGATGTAGATTGTGCATCTGACATAATGGTAAGGTGTGCAAGGACAGAAATTCAGGGATACCAGATGGGACATACCTGGTTGCATTTGACTGCTTGTTTTCTGGCTTTGAGGTTCTCTAATCGTGCTGCCGCTGCTCTGCGGCAGCCGTAATATGCGTTTGAAAATTTTCAAGCTAGGACAAGAGCTGTGGTGTAAAAACATCCCAGGGAACATTAGGAGTATAGTAATAAGACTTATTAATGTTTCATGGAGGAATAAACGGTAAACAAACAAAGCACGTACCCAGCATTTGATTCATTAGCATTCAACCTTATATGGTTCCTTTGCATGATCGAGGTGTTGGGTGCAAACTTGCATCTCACCCCTGAGAGACCAATCTCAATATATTGTATTTATATATCGATTTTGGTATCATTCTGTGCGCTTTTGAATTCTAAAATTTCCTCACATTTATTTGTATTTCTACCCTCAATATTGAGGGAGTTATTCATTCTTTACTATGTACGCTACTTACGGGCGCTTACCCATGCACGACGCGACGCGCGTGGCCAGCTCCCTGGATTTGGAACCGGCAGCCTGGCTCAAACCTTCAATAGGGTCAAGGGCCGGTTGCAGGGTATATGTGGGTGAAACACAACCCGCGTATGCTTCCCTCCTCAGTTGTTGACTACACTGAGGAGGTGAGTTGTATAATATATTGTACAAGCCTTTAAGGCTAATTTCTCTTTATTCTTTTTGTAAGATAAATTAAATAGGTATATTTTCCGAATATACACTCAGTTGTTGACTACACTGAGGAGATAAATTAAATAGATTGGCTATAAATTCTTCAAACCTACTGCAATTCACCCATAATCTCATCACGAGGGTGCATTCGATGGCTCACTCATGAGCGTTGAGGCTTGTGTAGGTGGTAGGGATTATTTGGTTGGGAAGATAGTTCGAAGCAGCAGATATGGCAACCCCTTTGGTCACTGGGTCTCCGTGCCATACATCCAAGTCATGTTCACCAACAGAGTTCAGATTAGAGACCTCGAACCCCTCTGTAGTCTCACATATCCTATGCTTTATTCGTCCCTCCGCGTTGGATACTTCATTCTCTTCAGGTTGAGGTATACTCAAGATGGGGTGTTTATCTCCCAAATAAAGTGTGGAACTTGCAACATTCATGAGGTGAAGGGTGGTGGCAAAAGATTGAGGTGGTTTGAGAGGCAGAAGGCTGGTGTTATACACGAGGTGATAAGGGCTATGCAACTTGGCGCTGAAGCACAGTGCTGTGCCAACATCTGGGGGCAGTGCAGGTTGAACGGTCTGACATCAAACATATATCCCATAGGAGGTAAGCTGTGGTTGTTAAACTTTAAAGCTACTACCTGCCAAAGCAACATTGAACGAGTATCGTTCAGATATCTAGATCAGGTCAGATGAAATGTTATGTATTGCCATATTTACTAGGCTTGGCTCACCATAAAACTTGTGGTCCATCAAAGATGCACTTTCAATGAGACATTTTGGAAACAACGTGAATTTCAGAAACGTCCGTTACCTCACACCAGGGATGCAGTGTAACGAGGCTGTGGAAAGAAAATTATAAGAGAGTTTAGGAATAGCATGCACACAAAAATTGAAATGCTAGACTGATACTGGTGTTAGGGATTGCTTACTAGTCATACACCCATGGTAATGAACAGTTCTGGAACCACGAGATGATATCAAGGGGTCAGCGTGATGCGTGATATAAAGGGAGAAATCTTAATGAAGCAGTGATATGATATAACTTGTAAGAGAAACCTATTTAGGTGATATCTAGTTTTGTGTGAAGGACCGCATGCCCAGAAGATCTGGAAGCTCAAAAAAATGCTTCACGAATCTAGAGTGATTTTTGTCAAAAAAAATTCAAATCATGAAATAACATCCGATGTCCACCAATATTCTTAAATGAATGAGATCGATATTACCGCCTCACTGCCGCTTGACTTTTGTGTTCGAATCTTTGGACAGTGCAACGACCATGAGCTTCTAGATAATACCAGAGACTAAATCCATGGTGCATACTATATGGATACATTGTCAAAAAGATTTATGCACTCCTTGTTGAGTGATTCTGGTTTATATAATTAGCACTCAGCGTGACATGAAAATTTCTCAGTCACGGGTGCTTACATCTCATCCTTCTTTCATCAAATCTCAGATGTAAGTCCCGTTTTTATCTGTCTATATCGTCTAGATGACTCTTGTTCAGATAGAATAGTTTCATTAATATATTATTCAAAGCTGAGATATACACCCTCGTACATAAGCCCAAAGCCTGCCCTCCGCCAGGCCAGCCTCGCAGGAAACATCACGCATCCCCTCAACCTCACCAAAGTAAATATAAACAAGACCTGATACAATGGACGTTATCATCACACCTAAGAGATCTCTGTCAACATGGAGTTCCAGATGACCCATTGCCCGTGTCCCTTTTATGAGCATGATGAGAGTATGAAATTTCTCGATATGGTTGAGTATTTGAGAAGTTGAGGTTCTGCAGAAGACTGGTCACTTTGGTCGACTTGTGATGTGATATTGATATTGATGTGTGACAGCATATGCCAGCATGTTCTGTCCAGCAGGGAGTATAGGCTGTGCAGGGAAGTATTTGAGATACTGGAGTTCCAGAGAGGACCACTGACGTAGGTAATTTGACATTGAAGGTTCATGCTAATATCTGTGTCTGTTTAACAGGTGACTGATTAAGTTTTTTCCGGTTTTCCTAATGTATGGGTGCACACTGTCCCTTCTATCAGGTGGGTTGTGGTAATAGTGACAACGTGTTTGTAGCTTGTAGAATCTCCGGATTCATGAGAGAATGCTGATCATTAAAGTGCAAGGTGACGATGTGAAACCTCCCCAGAAGAGTTTCAACTACAAGGACTCCTTTGATGGTTGTTTATATATGCTGTATGCTCGTCTAGTTTTTCAATTTTATGGCATTTATAAATTATTTCATACATTTGAATTATTTTGTGCTTCTTTTCTGACATTAGTTGTATTTCTGGATTTAGATTCAAAGTCTACTTGATTGTTTTGCTTATCTGTTTCATATATGTTCTTATTAGGAGCGGCATTTGGAAGCTTGCATTCTAGAATATATCTGATATACCCCTGATATTCTGGATCCCGAGCTACACTTTTTGTGTTCTTTCATTATGCTTCTGCACGGAAGATCCAGAACACTTAAGCACCGCTCTCTGAAGCAAATCTCTGGATCTAGATACCTGCTTATCGAATATTGATCTAATTTAAATGTCTGTTAATTGATCTTCAAGCCCCGCCTGGCTTCCTCCGTGGGTCCGGTAAGAATGCCCATCGAGTCTCGCTCCCAGGCATCTTATATGATGAATGGTGAGTCAATCCTAGTAAATATAACAATATATAACATTTGATCTGACCCGATCTAGACATCTGAGTGCTACTTACATAATGAATGTTCCTGTGGCACATATAAGCTTTAGAGTTTAAGAACTACAGCTAGCACAGGGTACCCATTACATGCCATACAGTTTCAGTGCTGACAGTGGTGGAGTCGGTTTGGGTGACATTGGCTATTTTGACAAAAATGGTAAAATTGTCACTGTCGAAAATGTTCATGACCACATGCAAGGCCAAACTGGATCACTGTCCTGGAATTGTAAGCGGAATTGCTTTGACACTCAATACTCCAAGAACACCCCTGGAGAAGCTATATTAAGTCAAGCAGGTCAGACTTTTCAACGGAGCAGGCAAGTCCATTTCTACTTTTGTCTCTCTCTTGTTAACTACTCATCCTAGACTTGTCTCTCTGGCTATCCCCGCGGAAGACTGGATCATGATTACTTTAAAATACAATAATCTCTATGAAACACATGCGTGGAAATGGTTGCGTGACCACGCTCGCTCCATGACCGAGCATCGTAGCCTCTCCATTCCACCCCATCAACTGAAATTAGGTTAGTATCTCTGTAAGCACCAAAACGAGTTTTGACCAGCAGCGTGAGATAGTTACCAGAACATATTTTGTATATAACATTGGTCTGGCACTTGCGGATGGTCACTTTTTTCCGGAAGGTGACTGGTCTCAACTCCAATGGGACCCTGAACTATATCATGGGGTGACGAATCCTGCTATATACGTTTTTTCCACCATCGAAGGTACAAATATGCGGGAATCAGGAGTACAAGCAATTGTGATGAGACTCTGTGCTTCATTAGAACCCAATACCCAATGGCTGGATGGCACCGTGTGGTATCCTGAGAATGCTGGATCCCATTCGACGGAAATGCGAGATGGCCTCGAACTTCATTCAGAGGCCGTGTAATCGTTTCTAAATTTTCAAGGTAGTAACGCTATGCTCATACTCAAACAGGCACACAAGTATAAACTACTTATAACTTCCCATCGGTGCTGCTTGTCCCCTTATCTCCGAAGTCGATGATCAATGATGTACAAGCATGACTGACTGTGCACCTCATCACTGGCAGCTTTGTGAAATGTATTGCAGTCTCCTCATTATACTATCACATAGTTCTTTGTAGAGGTGACATCCAGGTAACCAAAAAAATGTCACCAATTTCCATCATATCAGCCCAATGGTTGTAGCCCGCACAATGTGGCGATCATAACCAGATATGCATAGGGAATAGCACGGGTTTGGCCAACCCGCACGGGTCACCGTGTCGGGTGCCCTTGGGTGCGGGTGCGGGTCAAGCCCAGAGCACCCGTGACCCAGCCCAACCCGGCGCGTCAACCATGTACGCGTGCATGCGCATGCGTATGATGCCCAACCGGCCGCTCGCTCCTGTCGTACGTGTGCGCGTACGACACGCACGTGCATATGACACACACGCGCCGCACACGCATACGACACGCACGCGCATACGACACACACGCGCCGCACCGTATGACACGCACGCGCCGACACCAACGAGCCGTACATGCACGCGTACAACGCGTTCGTGTCGACGCATGTGCGTACAGCACGTTTGCGCGTGCGCGTACAACGCGTCCATGTCGGCGCATTCGAGTCGGCGCATACGCGTATAGCACGTTCGTGTCGGCTCGTTCATGTCGGCGCATCCGTGTACTGCGCGTTCGTGTTGGCGTGTGCGCGTACAGCACATTCGTGTCGGCGCGAACGCGACGTACGACACGAACGTGCCGCAGGCGTGCGGGTGCGCCGTGCACCCGACACCCGTCGACCCGTGGGAAAAAACCCATGGGTTGACGGGTTCGGGTTTCCCATGGGTCGGGTGCGGGTCACCCACATTCGACCCGTGGGTGACCCGTGCCATTCCCTAGATATGCAGCCATACTATATTCACATTCTAAAGCGCAGAAGTGGTGAACAAGGTCTGGACAGAAGGTCTGCACATCTGTCACAAGCAGAGAGGATCCAATTAGATGCCTCAAATTGTTGAGACCAGAGAAGGAGGGGATAAAGGATGGGAGGAGACAAAGGAGGAGATACAGGATCGGGAGCACAGAGAAGTGCATTCATGTAAAGAGTCGGACTTAGAGATATATTTAGAGACAAGGGAGCCCCAGAAAAGAACTAAAAGTAGTATTACAAGTACCCAAAAGTATAAACAAGAGTACCGCATGTATATGTAGAGACGGTGGATTGAGACACGGCAGCCTATATGCTAGGCACACACAAGGAAGGAATACAAATGGGATGAGAGAGAGATAGACGCACCCGGAACAGAGTCTACAGGGAGGAAATAGGTCATAGGACACATGGAGATAGAGGGACATATCACTCACAGGCTAGGAGACAGGAGAAGAGACATTCGGGGTGCATATATGCAGGTGACATGCACTCACCAGCAGAGAAATGGGGCTCAATGCCAAAGATAGAGTCGAGGGCACTGCAAGAAGCAGCAGAGAGTATTTTCACATTGAGTAGAACCATGCGGACAGGGTGGACAGAAATAGATTGGAGGAGCAGCGACCCACATTGGGCTGACCACATATAGACACCGTCTCAGGGTAGTTACGGTGGTCATTATATTCAGGACTCGGAATCTCTATAAGAGATAGATAGATAGAAAATAACAAACCAGTCTCGCACTCAAAGAACACTGTTTATCGTCATAATTGACGAAGTCTGGATCGCTCGTGTCATTATACCAGGCTATTACCTTCATCATCATCACTCACATCCCCAGACCCAACATGAACATCATATTGAGTTTACTACAATTTAACTGTGATTTTACTCGCACTTTCTATAGAGACCATCATCACCAGGCAGTCACTCGGCCCCCTGCATATTCATAGATACAGTCACATGACCCCAAGCCATATCAGGCTAGATTCATCAGGGCAATACTATCGTTGTCCAGACACACTGGGAATAACTCCCGATACGTATCATATTGCACTCATGCTGGTACTATACATTGACAGTACCAGAGTCTTTCACAAACAACTGTCGCCTACTCGCGCATCCCCCATAGCCACCTCCCTGGTTCGGCGCTTAGCCAAACCTAAAATCTTCATATTGCGCGGAGGGCTGTCTACGGTGGAACACAATAGATTTCCAATACATCTATTAGATAGATATAAGAACAGTTATCTACCTAAATAATCTCCTTCCCATAGTCACCCGGGACATACGCCTAGACAAATGTCATGGATGGAACCATCCTATCATACAAGTGCCCCCTAAAACACAACACATGCGGGACGTGCCGTGACAGGGGCAATACAGCGTCCTGCTTAAACAAATCTCAACTACATTGCGTCTCTTGCAGTACTGACAATCACGCAAGTTAGGACAGATTATGCCCACTTTTATGCGAAAATGTGCTCAGTAGTGGTTGCCCAGTCTCTCACCATGACAGCCGATGATCGGTGTGGCGCCGGAATGGCGTAATAGGCACAATATGGCGTCTCTGTGGCATACCCGGATGTAGCCGATCGAGTCTAACTTAATCTGAGTTTTTGCGCAATTCTGATCGGTGTGATACCCAAGATGTACCTGATCAACTTGGTCCTCTGATGTGATAGACGCCATCCTAATTTCGGGCCGGTGTAACGTGCCAAGGTATCCCGTATTGATTGCCGTTCTCTGATGCACACGTGATCGGAGGCTGTGAGTTTCGTTATTAAAAAGGTGGGTCGACCCTGATCTATGCAAACCGCATATCGGTTCAATTGCTCCATCAATCAAATCTAATATAGTGCTCATATTCCATTGGTGCCACAGCCCTGATTGGGGCGGTCGGCGACTTCCAGTGAGGGCCAAAAAGCTCTAATCTAATCTGTTCTCTACGATCTTGTTTTATCTCTGGTACAACCCTAACCATTTACCGAGTCTGCGGCGATTCGGGTCTATTTAATCTGACATGATCCTGCCCGAGTGGCGGGGCTTGCCTAATTGTCAGGGCAACTTCTGTCCCTCTGAGCATAAGCATTAGATAAATTAGCATTAATTTGTGGCGTAATTAAGGCACTCCAATACACCAAGAGAGGGACACTCTGTTCTAATGACCGGCAGCACCAGCCTGATAATGGGAAAAATAAACAATGTGGTAGTGTCAGTATAGGGTATTGTATGGCATAACAGAATAATTCCACTATGTTTTGGAGGAGGTCCAAGTATATTGGCAATTTTTACCACCGATTATAAAACAAAACTCCGATCAAATAAGTGTTTATGATAATGGGCAATACTCTTATTGGGTAGATTATTCATGAAAGGTATAGTCTGGACCCGTTCCTTTCTATCAGCACTGGCCGTGCCTGTGCCTGATTTTATATCTCGCTGACCGAGACTATATACCAAATGGAATATTACTCACGATACAGGCTGACTAGTGTTTATGAGAATCTCCTGGAGGATGTTTGGTGTCATGCGGCATGTGAGACTCGAAAGGCTTGCTCCCCGGACCCATGAAATTAGCTTGAACTGCTAATCAGTGCTTCTCGAATTAGATAAATATTATATAAACAGATATCTAGATCGCCAGCTGCGTTCCGGAGACCAACGCCCAGACGTTGAGACACAGGATCTTGGGTATGACCAGATGGACAACATAGCTACCATACATTGGAAAAATCCAAAAGAAAAAACTGACCTTAGTAAAAGACACTGGAAAAATAGTCCTGAAACCCAAAAGGGACTGGTAGTTTAGTGGGTAAAAGCACCATACGATAATATCGGACTTTTATAAATTCTTACATATTATCTTCAGGCTTCCAGGACTTCTGAATATCACTGAATGATCAAGTAGCGGCTTACACTTCTTCCTCACCTAATACTACATGCCGTCAACATGGGTTTCTCTCGCGAGTGATATCTTACAACACCTCAATTAAGTTATCTCACGCCTTGCCGTGGCTACTTAGTATCAACTCGCTGTCCCCAGCCTGCTTCTTACTATTTTTGTATGACTAGTGAGCAATCTATAACACCAGTCCACCCTCAGTTTTTCATTCTTTCATGCTGTGAATCCTCCTATTTTCTATAATTCTTCGCACTGCCTGTTCACAATGCATCCCAGGCGCCAGATCACAAATGGTTCAAAAATTGAATCGTTGCCCAAACATAAACAAAACAGTTATTCCATGCACCAATCTTACATTACACTACTGTATTCACGCGTGTTTTGGGGGAGTTCCCAGTATATTTGCAGTTTTTACCACCCATTAGAAAAAAGATCTCCGATCAAACAAGTGTTTATTTAGGATAACGTGCAATACTCTTACTGGGTATATTATTCATGACAAGTATATCAGCATCTCAGTCTCTTGACTGCTGAGATGTGAGTAATTTCTTCCTGTCACATTTAATCTTTATTCGACTGACTATGCTTAGATTTATTTGATATATATAGGTACATATTTTATATAATACAGTCTCTTATGAGTTTCACGTTATTGTCAACAATAAGACTTATGATTCTCGGAGCCAAACTAGATCTACAGGGGGGAAATTTGCGCAAATAGTGGAATTATTCTGTTATGTCATACAATACCCTATACTGTTATTTTTACCATTAGCAGGGTGGTGTTGCTGGTCATTAGAACAGAGTTGTTTTTCTCATAGTGAATTAGAGTTCCTTAGTTACGCCACAAATTAATGCTAATTTATCTAATGTTTACTGTTCATCATGCCTTTCACCCAGTTCAGACCTGTCGCGCTGAGTGTGACAGAAGTTGCACTGACAATCAGGCAAGCGCCGCCACTCGTGCACGATCACGGATATCAGATTAGATAGACCTGAATCGTCCCAGACTCGTTAAGTGGTTAGGGTTATTCCTCAGACGGAACAAGATCATAGAGAACAGATTAGATTCGACCTTCTCGACCCTCACTGGAGTTGAAAACCGCGCCAATCAGGGCTGCGGCACCGATGGGATATGATCACTATGAGATTTGATACGCGGGTTTGGTAAGGTCTGTGCACCGATCACATCGATTAGGGTCGATCACAGCCTCCGATCACGTGTGCTTCGGGGAACGGCAATCAATCCGGTATACCTTGGCACGTTACACCGGCCCGATATTGGCATGGCGTCTATCACATCGGAGGTACGATATGATCGGGTACATCTTGGCAATCACACTCATTAGAGTTACGCCAAACTCAGATTAGGTTAGACTTTGTCGGCTTGATCCGGCTATGCCACAGGGACGCCACATTGTGCCTATTACGCCATTCCGGCGCCACACGGATCATCGGCTGTGATCGTGAGAATGAAGGCTGAGCGACCACTTGACCACAATCACGATTATGCTCATTCAGGTCGGCATGTGTGCGCTACACGTCCGCTATATCGTCTCTTATACCCAAAATACCTCGCCATCACCAACCAAAACTACTCCACACGCCCCGTTTCAAGCTGTTCGATAATTAATGGAGCGTTTGGAGTCCACGGTGGGCAAGATGGAGACACCATGGACGGAGATGCCATGGTGATGGTGAATTCTTTTCTGGCTGTGGTTTGAAATATCCAGTTTTTGTTCTTTGATATGAGCATGATAACTTCAAAAACCGTTGAATAATCATCTTTGAGTTCGTAGATGTATATTATTTCCATGGATTCGTCGACAATTTGGATTCCTGTTTGGCTTGAATTTACTCTGAAGCTGTCTTGTGTGGAATTTAGGCGATAGAGGTACAATAGAAACATGTAAAAATTTTGTATATCGAACCCCTCATGGACGTGGCGAGGGTGGAGAAAATGTAGAGCGCAAATGTCTTGTAGCGGTGAACCATGTTCCCTCTGAGAAAGAGCCCTTCTTATCTCAAATTCCGAGTGGGTGGTAATGAATTGGGAGGAACGGTGTCCTAGATGGTACACAACATGGAGTATGCCAGGAGGGCTTGTGTATATTCCTAAGAGAAGGATAAGAAGAGGATTTGAGCTAGGGTGCAAGGTCTTCGATTCAAGTTCAGCGATGGGGTATATGGGAAATTGTGAAGGCCAAGTTCAGTCCGAGCTAACTTGTGGGGCTCGTCGTCGACACTACCGAGCCAATCCTGTTGTCTCAATGGCTCCACATTCCGAGTATAAGATTGATTATACGCTCGGGATCATGGCTGGACTGGATAGAACTCTGCGAATCTTGGGTCCTTATCTCTGTTTGACATCCCCGTCATTCACACTCTACATCACACATGCAGTATTACTACTTCAAGTGTGGCCTCTGTGATTTACCCCAAAAAGGGCATGTCATCGTGATTCAAAATCATGATAAACAAATGGAATCCGTGTAGCGCACCGAATCAACTCTGTCCCAGTTCAATGGTCGAGTATGTCAAACAAAATACCATCTGTAATCTAAAGATGGTGAAAACCTGATACAGGATAAAAGGTAAAGTTTTCCTAAGGCATAGCCGATGAGGTCTCATTAATTTGATCGGCGTGTTGGAGCATTTGTAATAAAAGATAAACACTGTAGCTTCAATTTCATCATCGGTGGGGTCACTGGATCTGGTATATTGTATAACTTTTGGTACTTCCGTGGCTGATCAGGTCGGAGGTAGCAGAACTCAGACGTAATCAGTCCGAATGAGATACCAATTTGCGATAACTTAGTATAGTATGACACATTTTGTGTGGTACCAGATCACCCTTTCTCCAATCCAGGCATGATTGGGGTTTGGTTTGAATATTTGGGCAACCAACCATGTATCAACGCGACACCGCTCGCGAAATTAATAAACATCGCCAGGACGTTATCCTTCGTAGGACATTTG